>JAJQKJ010002241.1:0-12500 GCA_029574335.1 Rana kukunoris | reverse complement strand
AGTAGATGATGTAGATACTCATGATGATGATGATGCAGATGTAGATGATGCATATGATCATGATGATGTAGATGTCATATGATGATGATGTAGATACTCATGATGATGATGATGTAGATGATGATGATGATGATGTAGTATCATAATACTGATGGATCTGAAATTCTTTATGAGATATCGTCATGACATTTAGGAGAATGAGTTATTGTAGATGGTCAGATTTGTGGTTCCACCTGCCCCAACAAACAAATTCTTGGAAACAATGGATGTCAGCTTAGGAAGTGCCCCATAAGGTTCCTTGGATGCCGGGAACCACCCGCAGGGGGCGACACTTCACCTTTTATTTGTACGCCGTCTGTGGTGACAACACAAGGCCGTGTATACACCCAGTATATAGAGGAGGAAGAGATGAGCCAGGTGGGGGATGGGTGTAAATTACATCATTGTCTGCTATCTAATGGGCAAAAAAAACACAAAGACCGGTATTCAGAAAAAATGGCGTATCTTCAGGCGGGCGTAGCGTATCTTCTTTACACTATGCCGCCGCAAACTTAGAGAGACAAGTGCTGTATTCACAAAGCACTTGCGTCCTAATTTACGGCGGCGTAGCGTAAATGTGCGGGCGTAAGTGCGCGTAATTCAAAGTAGCCTTGTAGTGGGCGTGTTGTATTTTATAATTAGCCGTGACCCCATGCAAATGAGGTGCCGAACAAACGGCGCATGCGCCGTCCGTGGACATATCCCAGTGCGCATGCTCCAAAATCACGTCGCAAATAGTCAATGCTTTCGACGTGAAGGTTACTTACGCCCAGCCCTATTCGCGTACGACTTACATAAACGACGTATAATTCGGCGCTAGTTCCGACGTCCATACTTAACATTGGCTGCGCCTCATATAGCAGGGGTAACTTTACGCCGGTCAAACGCTTTACGCACACGACGTATATCAATACACCGGGCGCAACTACGTTCGTGAATCGGCGTATCTAGCTCATTTGCATGTTTTTAATGGGAACGCCGAATGCGTCCAGCGTAACTTGCCTACGCCGGCGTATCGTGGGCGCATAGTTACGCTGGACGCATTCGGCGTTCCCATTAAAAATATGCAAATGAGCTAGATACGCCGATTTACGAACGTAGTTGCGCCCGGCGTATTGATATACGTCGTTTGCTTAAGGCGTTTGACCGGCGTAAAGTTACCCCTGCTATGCAAGTTACGCCGGACAACTGAAGCCATGTTTTTTGGCGTAACTTGCTTTGTGAATCGGTGCAAAGATACAACTGCGCACATTTAAAATTACGGCGGCGTAATTTCTTTCTGAATCCCGGCCAAAGTTTTTTTTTTTTTTAATCGTATAATAAAGTGAAAATGATTTTAGTGTGACAATCACACAGTAGCTCATTATAGACATTCTATTGTTACCAATGAAATATCCGATTATCAACAATACGAGGTACAGAGGCTCTACAGGTTTTGCGGGTTTTATCTTGTAAAATCCGCTTCCTCAGGAGCTAGATACAGATATAGATTTGTCAAGGGATAGGCATGAGTTTTGTCACATGAACTATAAATGAAAAAGACATCACATTGTGGAAATATAATATAATAGACTACACTTTTTATAAAAAGGATGTGCGGGGGATGGTCTATATCAGGGATCCTCAAACTATGGCCCTCCAGCTGTTGCGGAACTACATATCCCATGAGGCATTGTAAAACTCTGATATTCACAGACATGACTAGGCATGATGGGAATTGTAGTTCCTGAACAACTGGAGGGCCGTAGTTTGAAGACCCATGGTCTATATGGATCGCTTTACCCCGGATGCCTCCATACTTGGATGTGCCTTTTTTAATTATCAACCATGTAAGTTGCTAAATGTTGTCCCTTCATTAAATGTAATTGTCACGGCACGGAACGTCCCCGCACTCCGACGTGCGTCCGTCGTATACCGCTTCCCATCAGTCTGGACATAGATATCAGGTATTCCAGCTGCCTCTAACACACAACGAGACGAGACTTGTCTGTGTGCTAAGTATGGACTGTTTAATAGGACCAAAAACACAATCTTATATACAGCAAAGAGGAGGCAACCAGAACAATAATCAACGTGAGCTAATTATGAGGAGACCAGACGCCCCGGCTCCTCAATATCCAATGTACAATCTCTTAAGCGTAAACACAGAGCATCATCACACACAATAGATTCAATTAACACAAAGAATAGAGAGATGGCTGGTGGTGAGGACGTTAGCATACATAATGAGAGGTCTAGGAGCCAGGCTGATTCTGTTACAATCCAGTTACAAGCATGTCAGTAATCAAAGAAACAATGAAACTCTCCACCCCCCTCATCACACAATGGGGCTTCAATCACCTTCTTTTAGATAATGACATTCAGAGGAGTTAATTACTACAGCTGACAAGTCACATTCCTTTATCAATAGAATTCACACAAAACAGCATCACACAATAAGTTCCCCTCAATCCACATCTTGGACAGACGTTCTGTCTCCGACAGAAAGGTATTTACACCTGACCTTTAGTACAATAGAGACAACACAGTATTCAATCAGGTACTTAATTAGCATTTACACAGCCTGTTACACAGAGGAATGAGTCGCTGTCCTATTGACCTGTCCGGGTCAACATAAACCACTTGTAATATTCCAAGATCTCCTGCAAACATGAATTGTCAGTAATATCCCATCTCATGTAATTTGATATAATTTCTCAGTCACCCTATGCCCAAAGGGGCACAGGGTGACCCTGGACCCAAGAGCCATTGGTGACGCTGGCACAGGAGTATCTCTCATCCTTCAAAAGTTTTTTGGGCGTCACGGGTCTTCCGTTACAGTAATCATATTGCTACACTTAGAGGCGCCTCTCTTCCCTTTTATACTGAGTTGAAAAATGACGTTACTCTTATATCAAGACATCGCTTGTATATCAAGACATCGCTTGTATATCAAGTCACAGTTTATTTAAAAATGTTGCTTCTCTTGCAAAACTCTCTCAAACCAAGTTACTCTCAAACCAAGGTTTTACTGTACAGATAAACTAGAGCAGGTTACAAACATTACATTGAACTGCAGGGGGCACTGCATATAAGAAATATAAGATATAATTATAATATAAGAATATTGGAGAAAGAAATCAATGAATTGCACACAAGCTAAAAGTGAATAAATGAGAGAAACGCGTTACATGAACGTCGGATAATTATCACAATGCAATACAATATGGCGACCAGCAACACAAAACATTCAGTGAGAATAGAAATGATCTGTGCTGAAAAGACATATTCCACCTGGTGAGATAGAAAGGTGAGCTGTGATCAGACGAATAGAAGCTCCACCCACCGCTATATTTTATATCCAGGGGGTGGAGCCTGGGGCGTCCAACTCCCAAGGTTGCCGATAGCAATAAGATTAAAGCCGGCAACTCGGAGAGCTCTTGTGAAGAAAACGATTTATTAGCTACATGTATGATACAAAAGAAGCTAACGCGTTTCGGCTTTTTGCAGCCGTCCTCATTGCATACCGTAAACTGTGCTTGGGAACAAGTATCAACAGACTGTAACCATCGATCCCAAAGTGTATTGGGGTATCCCCGGATTGATATAACGTGTGTTCTTCCTCCCCCTCCCCCATGCAGGGTGTTGGAGTCGGCGGAGGTTTTGTCCACAGACACGGACAGCAGTTCCGCAGAAGACAGCGACTTCGAGGAGATGGGGAAGAACATCGAGAACATGCTACAGAACAAGAAGACGAGTTCCCAGCTTTCCCGGGAGAGAGAAGAGCAGGAGAGGAAGGAGCTGCAGAGGATGCTGATGGGGGAAGACAGCGGCAACGACAAAGAGAGGAACCGCAAGAAGGACAGAAAGGGACTGTGTGAGTGTTCCCTCCCCCCCCCCCCCATTATATCTCTGACTGCAGACTACACTTATAATTTGTGATTATAAAGCTGAACTCCAGGGGAATAAACCCATCGGTCATGTGACTTCTCCCTAAATCTCAGTGATCTTTGTGTATTTCTCCCAGATCTGCAGTAATTCCGTGTGAGACTTCCTGTAATAAAGACCGCCCCCTGCTGCCCTCTCTCCTTGTGCAGGGGGACTGGTCTTGTCTCCGCCCCCTCCTGTAGTTTTCTGTAGTGGGTGGAGCTGGCAATATGATCATCCATTGTTGGGGATACGATCGTCCATTGTTGGTGATATGATTATTTATCCATTGTTGGGGATACGATCGTCCATTGTTGGGGATACGACGGTCCATTGTTGGGGATACGACGGTCCATTGTTGGGGATACGACGGTCCATTGTTGGGGATACGACGGTCCATTGTTGGGGATACGACGGTCCATTGTTGGGGATACGACGGTCCATTGTTGGGGATACGACGGTCCATTGTTGGGGATACGACGGTCCATTGTTGGGGATACGACGGTCCATTGTTGGGGATACGACGGTCCATTGTTGGGGATATGACGGTCCATTGTTGGGGATAAGACGGTCCATTGTTGGGGATACGAGCATCCATTGTTGGGGATACGAGCATCCATTGTTGGGGATACGAGCATCCATTGTTGGGGATACGAGCATCCATTGTTGGGGATACGAGCGTCCATTGTTGGGGATACGAGCGTCCATTGTTGGGGATACGACGGTCCATTGTTGGGGATGCGACGGTCCATTGTTGGGGATACGACGGTCCATTGTTGGGGATACGACGGTCCATTGTTGGGGATACGAGCCTCCATTGTTGGGGATACGAGCGTCCATTGTTGGGGATATGACGGTCCATTGTTGGGCATATGACGGTCCATTGTTGGGGATATGACGGTCCATTGTTGGGCATAAGACGGTCCATTGTTGGGGATACGATCATCCATTGTTGGGGATACGAGCGTCCATTGTTGGGGATACGAGCGTCCATTGTTGGGCATACGACGGTCCATTGTTGGGGATACGACGGTCCATTGTTGGGGATACGACGGTCCATTGTTGGGGATACGACGGTCCATTGTTGGGGATACGACGGTCCATTGTTGGGGATACGACTGTCCGTTGTTGGGGATACGACTGTCCGTTGTTGGGGATACGACGGTCCGTTGTTGGGGATACGACGGTCCGTTGTTGGGGATACGACGGTCCGTTGTTGGGGATACGAGCGTCCGTTGTTGGGGATACGAGCGTCCGTTGTTGGGGATACGAGCGTCCGTTGTTGGGGATACGAGCGTCCGTTGTTGGGGATACGAGCGTCCGTTGTTGGGGATACGAGGGTCCGTTGTTGGGGATACGAGGGTCCGTTGTTGGGGATACGAGGGTCCGTTGTTGGGGATACGAGGGTCCGTTGTTGGGGACGGTCCGTTGTTGGGGATACGAGGGTCCGTTGTTGGGGATACGAGGGTCCGTTGTTGGGGATACGAGGGTCCGTTGTTGGGGATAAGCGTCCGTTGTGGGGATTATAAAGCTGAACTCCAGGGGAATAAACCCATCGGTCATGTGGGGACTTCTCCCTGAATCTCGTGATCTTTGTGTATTTCTCCCAGATCTGCAGTAATTCCGTGTGGGGAGACTTCCTGTAATAAAGACCGCCCCCTGCTGCCCTCTCTCCTTGTGCAGGCGGACTGGTCTTGTCTCCACACCCTCCCGTAGTTTTATGTAGTGGGTGGAGCTGGGAATACGAGCGTCCATTGTTGGGGATACGAGCGTCCATTGTTGGGGATACGAGCGTCCGTTGTTGGGGATAATTTGTGATTATAAATGAACTCCAGGGGTAAACCCATGGTCATGGACTTCTCCCTATCTCGATCTTTGTGTATTTCTCCCGTCCAGTAATTGTTGGACTTCCTGTAATAAAGACCGCCCCCTGCTGCCCTCTCTCCTTGTACGACTGGCGTCTCCACACCCTCCGTAGTTTTATTGTGGAGCTGGGATACGAGCGTCCATTGTTGGGGATACGAGCGTCCATTGTTGGGGATACGAGCGTCCATTGTTGGGGACGGTCCATTGTTGGGGATACGAGCGTCCATTGGGGATACGAGCGTCCATTGTTGGGGACGGTCCATTGTTGGGGATACGACGGTCCATTGTTGGGGATACGACGGTCCATTGTTGGGGATACGACGGTCCATTGTTGGAGATACGACGGTCCATTGTTGGGGATACGACGGTCCATTGTTGAGGATACGACGGTCCATTGTTGGGGATACGAGCGTCCGTTGTTGGGGATACGAGCGTCCGTTGTTGGGGATACGAGGGTCCGTTGTTGGGGATACGAGGGTCCGTTGTTGGGGATACGAGGGTCCGTTGTTGGGGATACGAGGGTCCGTTGTTGGGGATACGAGGGTCCGTTGTTGGGGATACGAGGGTCCGTTGTTGGGGATACGAGGGTCCGTTGTTGGGGATACGAGGGTCCGTTGTTGGGGATACGAGGGTCCGTTGTTGGGGATACGACGGTCCGTTGTTGGGGACGGTCCGTTGTTGGGGACGGTCCGTTGTTGGGGATACGAGCGTCCGTTGTTGGGGACGGTCCGTTGTTGGGGACGAGCGTCCGTTGTTGGGGATACGAGGGTCCGTTGTTGGGGATACGAGCGTCGTTGTTGGGGACGGGGGGGGGGGGGTCCGTTGTTGGGGATACGAGGGTCCGTTGTTGGGGATACGAGGGTCCGTTGTTGGGGATACGAGGGTCCGTTGTTGGGGACGGTCCGTTGTTGGGGATACGAGGGTCCGTTGTTGGGGATACGAGGGTCCGTTGTTGGGGATACGAGGGTCCGTTGTTGGGGATAATTTGTGATTATAAAGCTGAACTCCAGGGGAATAAACCCATCGGTCATGTGACTTCTCCCTGAATCTCGTGATCTTTGTGTATTTCTCCCAGATCTGCAGTAATTCCGTGTGAGACTTCCTGTAATAAAGACCGCCCCCTGCTGCCCTCTCTCCTTGTGCAGGGGGACTGGTCTTGTCTCCACACCCTCCCGTAGTTTTATGTAGTGGGTGGAGCTGGGAATACGAGCGTCCATTGTTGGGGATACGAGCGTCCATTGTTGGGGATACGAGCGTCCATTGTTGGGATACGAGCGTCCATTGTTGGGGATACGAGCGTCCATTGTTGGGGATACGACGGTCCATTGTTGGGGATACGACGGTCCATTGTTGGGGATACGACGGTCCATTGTTGGGGATACGACGGTCCATTGTTGGGGATACGACGGTCCATTGTTGGGGATACGACGGTCCATTGTTGGGGATACGACGGTCCATTGTTGGGGATACGACGGTCCATTGTTGGGGATACGACGGTCCATTGTTGGGGATACGAACGGTCCATTGTTGGGGATACGACGGTCCATTGTTGGGGATACGACGGTTCGTTGTTGGGGATACGACGGTCCGTTGTTGGGGATACGACGGTCCGTTGTTGGGGATACGACGGTCCGTTGTTGGGGATACGACGGTCCGTTGTTGGGGATACGACCGTCCGTTGTTGGGGTTTCTATACACTTCTTTTCCCTCTTTCTGTATATAATGCTCCATATTATAGTACACAGTATATTGATCGACATTTTCAGGTGTTAGTTTTGTGACTTCTTCAGTTAAATTTTTTTCAGCCACCGGTTCGGCCGCTTCGGGAGGATCTCACAAAGACGACGACACGGCATCAGTGACCAGCTTAAATTCTGCAGCGAGCGGCCGCCGCCTGAAGATCTACCGAACGTTTAGAGATGAAGACGGTAAAGAATTTGTGCGTTGTGAGACGGTGCGCAAACCCGCCGTCATCGACGCCTACAGCCGGATCCGCACCACCAAAGACGACGAGTTCATGTGAGTATTCCGGATGGGGCGGGGGATGGGGCGCTGCCTGCCTCAAAACACCCCAGTCTATAGCTTGGTTCACATTGCTGTGTGTGGGGGATGTGCGCAAAATTACAGACCAATTGGGAGCCCATTACCTTCCAAAACCTCCCCTCACCTCGGTACCCTAAACCCCTCCTATGCACACCTCTGTACCGCACACCCTCTTTCAGCTCACCTCTGTACCCCAAATCCCCTCTCTGCCCCCCCACATACCCCAAACACTCCTGTGCTCACCTCTGTACCCCAAACCCCCTCTCTGCCCCCCCCCCCCACCCCAAACACTCCTGTGCTCACCTCTGTACCCCAAATCCCCTCTCTGCCCCCCCACGTCCCCCAAACACTCCTGTGCTCACCTCTGTACCCCAAATCCCCTCTCTGCCCCCCCACATACCCCAAACACTCCTGTGCTCACCTCTGTACCCCAAACCCCCTCTCTGCCCCCCCCCCCACGTCCCCCAAACACTCCTGTGCTCACCTCTGTACCCCAAATCCCCTCTCTGCCCCACCCCCGTACCCCAAACACTCCTGTGCTCACCTCTGTACCCCATATCTCCTCTCTGCCCCCCCCCCTACGTACCCCAAACACTGCTGTGCTCATCTCTGTAGCCTTGAACCCCCCTCTCTGCTCAACTTCAACCCTCCTCTCTCTTCACTTTGGTACCCTAACCCCCCCCCCCCCTCCCCGCTCACCTCTGTACCCTGAACCCCCCAATGCACACCTCTATACGGCACACCCCCTTTTAGCTCACCTCTGTATTCCAAACCCCCTCTCTGCCCCCCTACGTCCCCCAAACACTCACTAACAGTGCAGGGGAAGGATGCTTGACCTTCATGTCTGCATTGCCTGACATGGTCCTCTCTGTAGTCTAAACAGCCTGGGAAATGGGATTCTTGTCTCTGTGTTGGTGGACATTGTCCTCTCTAGTCCTTGCAGTCCAGTAATGGGGTGCTTAGGTCTTGTCTCGGCATCGTCTGATGGTGTCCTCTCTGTAGTCCTTGCAGTCCCGGAATGGTATTCTTAGCCTTTGTCTCGGTGTTGGTGGACATTGTCCTCTCTGTAGTCCTCGCAGTCCCGGAATGGGATTCTTAGCCCCTGTCTCGGTGTTGGTGGACATTGTCGTTTTTGTAGTCCTCGCAGTCCCGGGATGGGATTCTTAGCCCTTGTCTCGGCATCGTCTGATGGTGTCCTCTCTGTAGTCCTCGCAGTCCCGGGATGGGATTCTTAGCCCTTGTCTCGGCATCGTCTGATGGTGTCCTCTCTGTAGTCCTCGCAGTCCCGGGACGGGGGTACTTGGGCCCCAGTCTGATGGTGTCCTCTCTGTAGTCCTCGCAGTCCCGGGACCGGGGTACTTGGGCCCCAGTCTGATGGTGTCCTCTCTGTCTTTTAGCAAGAAGTTTGCTCTCTTTGATGAACAACATCGGGAAGAAATGAGGAAAGAAAGGCGAAGGATCCAGGAACAGCTCCGTAGACTGAAACGCAATCAGGAGAAGGAGAAGCTCCGAGGACCTCCTGAGAAGAAACCAAAGAAGATGAAGGAACGGCCGGATCTCAAGGTAATGTGAAGGATTTTGTTGCCCACATGTGAAGCCTCATTGCCCCATGAATGCCGAGTCCCGCTGTCTGTGTCAATAGACCCAGCAGCAGGACACGGGAGGGCCCCGAGGGAGAACGCTTCTCCAACGGGGCACTCGAGTAGAGGAGGAGCCAGGAGCGCCTCTTAGGGACCCCAGAAGAGGAGGAGCCAGGAGCGCCTCTTAGGGACTCCAGAAGAGGAGGAGCCAGGAGCGCCTCTTAGGGACTCCAGAAGAGGAGGAGCCAGGAGCGCCTCTTAGGGACTCCAGAAGAGGAGGAGCCAGGAGCTCCTCTTAGGGACTCCAGAAGAAGAGGAGCCAGGAGCGCCTCTTAGGGACTCCAGAAGAGGAGGAGCCAGGAGTGCCGCTGAGGGACCCCAGAAGAGGAGGAGCCAGGAGCGCCTCTTAGGGACCCCAGAAGAGGAGGAGCCAGGAGCGCCTCTTAGGGACCCCAGAAGAGGAGGAGCCAGGAGCGCCTCTTAGGGACCCCAGAAGAGGAGGAGCCAGGAGCGCCTCTTAGGGACTCCAGAAGAGGAGGAGCCAGGAGCGCCTCTTAGGGACTCCAGAAGAGGAGGAGCCAGGAGCTCCTCTTAGGGACTCCAGAAGAAGAGGATCAGGGCCACAAAACCAACTGCACCGAGGAGGTAAGTATGAGGTGTTTGTTATTTTTTATGAACAAACGTTTCGTTATCCTCTAACCCCAATGAGAAGAAGAAGGTCCTACAGAAATAATGTCCTTGTTCTATCTCTGTGAATTGGGCTCAGTGCGGGACTCCTACATACTGATTATGATTCCTTCTCTCTCCCTTCAGCTGAAATGTGGAGCCTGTGGGGCGATCGGACACATGAGGACCAACAAGTTCTGCCCCCTCTACTATCAGACGAACGCCCCTCCATCCAATCCCGTGGCCATGACCGAGGAGCAGGAGGAGGAGCTGGAGAAAACCGTCATTCACAACGACAACGAGGAGCTGATTAAAGTGGAAGGAACCAAAATTGTTTTGGGGAAGCAGCTGATTGAAAGGTATGGGGGAAGGGATTGCACTCGCATGTCCTTTCCCATAGAGAAGTGTTAGTTTAGTGAAAGCCCAATAGTAGTTTCAGTAAAAAAAGTCGGGGTACAGAGCCCGGGCCCGGTATTGCAGAGGGAGCCCGACCCTCTGGCATTCCAGTGGGAGTTCAGCTCTCTGGTATTCCAGAGGGGCCCGGGTATTCCAGAGGTGTTCGGGCCCTTGTTTTCCAGAGGGGCGCGGGTCCTGGTTTTCCCGAGGGACACGGCCCAATGTTTTTTCAGAGGGGCGCGGGCCCCCGGTATTCCGGAGGAGTCCCGGGGGGTATTCCGGAGGAGTCCCGGGGGGTATTCCGGAGGAGTCCCGGGGGGTATTCCGGAGGAGTCCCGGGGGGTATTCCGGAGGAGTCCCGGGGGGTATTCCGGAGGAGTCCCGGGGGGGTATTCCGGAGGAGTCCCGGGCCCCCCGGTATTCCGGAGGAGTCCCGGGCCCCCCCGGTATTCCGGAGGAGTCCCGGGCCCCCCCGGTATTCCGGAGGAGTCCCGGGCCCCCCCGGTATTCCGGAGGAGTCCCGGGCCCCCCCGGTATTCCGGAGGAGTCCCGGGCCCCCCCGGTATTCCGGAGGAGTCCCGGCCCCCCCCGTATTCCGGAGGAGTCCCGGGCCCCCCCGGTATTCCGGAGGAGTCCCGGGCCCCCCCGGTATTCCGGAGGAGTCCCGGGCCCCCCCGGTATTCCGGAGGAGTCTCTCTGCAGAGGTCTGACACACCCCCTGTTCATTCACAACGCTCACACCCCCTGCTGATTGCTGAGCTGTAGTTGTGACAAGAGAGGGGGGGCATGTCAGACTGCTGCAGAGAGACCGCTGCTTACACTGCATGGTGGTCTCTAGCTGCTGTCTAAAGCCAGTTTTAGGAGAACCTGTGGGTTTGTTCTGATTGGACGAAGAACTTTCCATAAGTGAAGACGGTGGAAGCTCCACAAAGGATTGATGGAGAAGAGATAAAATGTTCTTCTAGATATTTTTATGGAAAGAAAATTAATAAATGGAAGAAAACGATCGATTTCCTTTTTCCTGCTAATCCCACCCCCTCCGATCTGTGCAGTGCTGACGAGGTGCGGAGGAAATCTTTGGTCCTGAAGTTCCCTAAACAGCAACTTCCCCAGAAGAAGAAGAGAAGAGTGGGGAGCACCGTGCACTGCGACTACCTCAATGTAAGTCACCTCTGTGTTCAGGGGGGGGAACCACACTGCGGGACATCAGGGGGGGTTCCAGGCCCAGAGCAACCATGCTGTGAGACATTAGGGGGGTTCCAGGCCCAGAGGAACCAAGCTGGGGGGCATGGGGGGGGGGGTGGGTTCCAGGCCCGGAGCCAGAGGAAACGCTAATCCCAGAGCAACCACGCTAATGGGGGGGGGGGTGGGACAGGGGGGGGGGGGTTTCCGGCCCGGAGCCAGAGGAAACACCAACGCTGCCGGGGGGCCAATGTTGGTGGGGGGGGGTTTCCGGAGCCAGAGGAACCCACACTGTGGCCCGACCATGTGGGGGGGTGGGGGTTTCAGGAGCCAGAGGAACCACACTGTGGGACATGGTGGGGGGGGGGGGTTCGGAGACCCGGAGCCAGAGGAAACGAAACCCCACGCTGTGGGGGGGGGGTTTCCGGAGCCAGAGGAACCACAACTGCGGGACATGTGGGGGGGGGTTCCGGGCCCGGAGCCAGAGGAACCACGCTGTGGGGGGGGGAGGGGTGGAGGAGTGGGGGGGCATGGGGGGGTTCCAGCCCCGAGCCAGAGGAACCACGCAAGGCTGCGGGAGAGGGAGGGGGGGGTGGCATGTGGGGGGGGGGGTTTCCGGAGCCAGAGGAACCACACTGTGGGACATGTGGGGAGGGGGGGTTCTGGAGCCAGAGGAACCACACTGCGGGACATGTGGGGGGGGGTTCCCGGGCCCGGAGCCAGAGGAACCACGCTGTGGGGGGGGGGGGGAGGGGGGTTTCCGGAGCCAGAGGAACCACACTGCGGGACTGTGACTGCGGGTGGAACCATGTGGGGGGGGGG
>JAJQKJ010001659.1:0-104135 GCA_029574335.1 Rana kukunoris | reverse complement strand
GTTCTTACCTTGGGCACTTCTTTTTTCAGCTCCCTCCACAGTCAGTCAGTGTCACCATTCCTAGGATCATGCACGACAGAACTCCTCCCCGTTCAGATCAACTGATGAATCAGTTCCACCCCCAGGCTCCGGCTGCCGACCGTGGAGAAGCTGGATAAGCAGGGCGGGCTGCAGAAGCAGCTTTGCTTTGGGCTCATCCAGCTCCAGGGACCAGGACAAGTGGCCCGGTGGCCTTGGCACAGTGTATGTTCTATGACCAGTCCGGACTAGGCTGGGCAGAGCCGTCCCGGCTGTCTCTCTCTGTGCACAATGCCAGAGAGCTGACACCCACAGCTGCTGCTGGACATCGGCATGGTCGCCCCTGGCTATGGGGAGGGGGGAACTGACCGCACAGCGACTCTGCAGCTAGCCAGATGGAGCTGCCTCCCGCTACACTCCGCACGCACCAGCCACCACCCGTCAAGGGATCCTCTGGAGGGGACCCAGCGGCGGGAACACTACAGCTATTCAATTGAAAGCTGTGATGTTCCCGCACGCTTTAACCATGCGGCGGCTTTCATTGCGGCGGACGGGCGGCGGCGGCTTTGTTGCGGCGGCGCGGGGGGGTTAGAGGGATCTGGGCATGGTCAAGTATTCTATTTGGGTATCGGGGGTATTTGCGGGAGTACAAGTACTCCCGCAAATACTCGGTATCGGTCCCGATACCGATACTGGTATCGGTATCGGGACAACCCTACTATCCTCCACGCCCTCAGTGCCCATCCTGCACCCCTTTTGGATAGCATTCCTTATAGTAAATTTTTGAGACTCAAAAGAAACTGTACCAGAGACGAAGATTTTCGTATCGCAGCCAGCGATCTATCTACACGATTACACTCTCGTGGATATAGCCGCTCGTTGCTTAAAAGATCATTCAATAAGGTTCTAAAACTAGATCGCTCTACTCTTGTTCACTCTTCTCATATAAAAAAACAAAAGGATGCTAACTTAATTAGAATTGTAACTCGGTTTTCTAAGCAACATGTAGAAATGAGATCCATCTTAAAAAAATACTGGCTTGTGCTTACGGCAGATAATGTTGTCTCTAAATACATAAAGACATATCCAGAGATAACCTTTAAGCGAACGCCTAGTACAAAGCCATCATGGCCGGTTGGACACCCATCCGCCTACATCCACCGGCACCTTTGCATGTGGACGTTGTGATGTCTGTCCTTTCATTATCAACAATTCTGTTACTCCTTTGCCCAACGGTAAGCTGCACAAACCAAAATATCGTATAACATGCCAATCCATAGAAGTTGTCTACCTGGCCACCTGCCAGTGTGGAAGCTTCTATATTGGCAAAACCAAAAGACCGTTTATTAAGCGCATCAAGGATCATGTGTCCCCTCTCTATAAAAGATTAATGACAACTGCCCTTAATAGACATGTAGGCTGCCTACACAATTTCGATATCAATTCTATCAAATTTGCAGCCCTCGAGCATGTTCCTCCACATGTTCGTGGGGGAGGCATCGACCAGACTTTGTTGCAACTCGAGACCAGATGGATCCATATGTTAAATGCCGTAAAATTTCCTGGTTTGAATGAATACATAAGTTTTAAACCTTTTTTATAATTTTTACAGTACATAGATTAATTATGATACAGCATTTGTACTACCTAAGGATCCATTTTCTCTCTGAGGTTGTTTTGAGTATATGGCCACTACCATCCCCCCATATGTCACTCTCTTTCCCCCCCATAATCAGACCCTGTATTCCATCTTAAGTGGTCACCAGCCGAGGCCCCAATTCTCCTTTTTTTGAGGGGCCCCCCATGTATTGAGCCTTTGACTAACTGTCACACCCTCACAATTAACTGTCCCTTATGGGAAATTTATTTTGGGTAATCCTTTAATAACGACCTGTAAATTCTTAACATATTTTCCTTATAATCTCTTATGTGATATATATGCAAATTAGGATTGTTCCATCATTAACTTTTGATTTGTCAAACATTACTAAAAAACAAAAAATGTTTTGCTGTGATTTTTCTTTTCACTCTTCGGGGATATTGCCCGTTATTGGGAATGGGCTTTTTCCCCAATATGGTCCCGTCATCCAGCCTATAGCTCAGTTCCCTTTTTCCTCCCCCTCTTCTAGCTAATTGGGATAGCTATTTATAGCCCTGACAGCCTCACCACCAGTCCTGCTTGCTAGGACTGTTATCCTTTTACCCGGCACCATCAAGGTAATTAAGAATGCCCCCCTTGTCTCTCCAGCTATGTATTTTTAACCTGCTCGTTTTTTTAAACACATTTCTCTGTCTTTACACTGCTCTTTTCTCACCCACTGTTTCCAGTGCCCCCTGATCTTCATCCCCAATTGTTGGATTCTTTCATGCTGTATGTCATCAGGCATCCTGCATCTGGTCTCGTGGAAGGTTGCCTACCAGATGAGGATTGCTGCTGTAAGTCCCCTACAATTGTTTCAGCCTTCTTCAATAGACACTTCACTGTTTTCATGCTGCTTTTCCTTACACATTGTTTACAGTGTCCTCTTGATTTCCATATCTAACCGACGGAACCTTCTTATGTTGTGTGCCTTTGGCACCGCGCATCCAGCCTTTGGAAGTCTATTTACCCAATGAGAGTTATCGCTACATTTATTGCATAACATCTTTACTACTAGACTGACTGATTTGGAGGGACATTCATGCATCTTCCATCCCAGCCCCAGTATTGACTCTTTAAAGGTAGGCGTTATTATATCCCCCCCACCCTGCTCTGTGATACACCTGTGATATGTTTACCTTGTTACACATACCACATACATTCCCTCTTGAACTAAAATACTTTTTTTATATTGGTAAATACTAGATCAGTCCTTCTCTATCCAAGCTGCTACCTGTGTGGGGGGCTCCTTTGCCCTCTTGGAAACCGCTAACCCATTCGAGGTCCATCTACATGTGAGCAGGTTCACTATCCGGGTAGGTTATTTTCCTCTGCCTTCCCTTTCAACAAGGGGTTATTTCTGGTTTTATTTGATTTGCCTGCACCTGTGCCTTTCACACATGCGGACAACCAATTATGCCAGTCGCTGAGCTGGTTTTCCTTCTCCATTGGATCCCTGCCTGTTCTCTGGAGTTGTTCTGGTACCTGGGCTGTATATGCCCCGCCGCAGATCCTAGCCACACCTATAACAATGTTAATCAATGCATGAACTATTGTTTGGATATAATGAGTTTATAATGATATTGTAACTATTGAATATTCTGTCTTAACTAAAAAATCTTTGCGCACAAATTGTTTTACTAGAGTTTCTATAACCGAAACGATCCAGCTACAAATCCCCTGAAGAAGCCACACCCGGCGAAACTAGTAAGGTTGCCAGGATCAACTGCTTTAAACTCCAACTAGTACTCCCAACTGTGTTTTTACTGTTCCCCTTTGACCTTATGACCTTGTTTTTATAATGACATTGTGTAATGTAAATAATAAAAATAATTTTGTATTCCATATTGATGCAGTATTTTTTGGTTTCTATTAAACTTAAAATCCTTTTTTCTGGGCACCGTCATGATCCCTTTTTTTCAACACTTTCCCATTTTTACTTTGGGGATGAGGTGCCATATATATTAAGGAGGACTTCTGACCACTAACTCCACCTTTCTTCCATATATCAATGTGTGTGAAAAGTCCACCAATTTCTGAACATATAGTGGAAGGGTTAATTTACTAAAGGCAAATAGACTGTGCCCACTGCAAGTGCAGTTGCTTCAAAGCTAAGTAAATGAGGTAAGGCTTCAATCACCTGTAAGGAAAATACAAAAGATAGCATTTTTCCTAGCATATGATTGCATGATGGATGTCAGCAGAGCTTCTGCTCATTTACTAATCTCTGGAGCAAATGCAATTGCAGAGTACAACTGCACTTTGCAAAGTGCACAGTCTTTTTACAGTACCTTTAGTAAATTCACTCCATACTGTTCAGGAGTTCCTCCTTAATTTCATTCATTGTGTAAATTACACTGTAAAAATCCACTGTGCCAAAAACCACCATCAGCATTCCACACTTACTGGAACATGTGGCTGCCAAAAGCTATAATTAGCAACAACACTCTATGTAATTACCCAGGTGAACACATCATCAAAGCAGTACCTTTAAATAGATCCACTCACCAGATCTTCATGGTCCAGAGTGCATGAATATACAGTGTGGCTGTATGGGATTAACCTCTCTAGCGATAATCCAGATTGTGGCTTGGGTGAATTTTCACTACCAAAAGCGGTAACCCCAAGCCACACTCTGGATCGCATCGCAGGATCCAGATAAAGTTACTTACCTTGTCCCCTGAATCCTGCAATGTCTCCCCAGTGTGTGTGTGTGAGCTGTCTCCTCCTCCGCTCGATTCACAGTGCCCGAGTAAAATGAAAACACAGTTTACATACAGTACACTGTAATCTTACAGATTACGTTACTGTATAAAATTATTTCACATCCCTTTTGTCCCTAATGGTTTTTCCAGTGCCCTGCATGCACTTTTATATTATAAATAAAAACAATTCTGCTTGGAAACTGGAGATTGTCCATAGCAACCAAAAAGTGTCCCTTCATGTCAAAAGTGGTTTTAGACCAGTTAGAAAACAGCAATAATAAATCATAATCTGAAAAAAATATGGACTCACGACCAATTCTTTTTTTTTTATATATTTTGTCCACTGTATGTTGTTTTACAGAAGGTTTGCTGCTTCCAGTCAATTTTCATTTTTATTTTAGAGCAATTATTGTGGCCTAATAAGCTTGCTCATTGTTATATATATTTTTCTCTTAGCGTGGTTTCTTCCCCCCTTTTTTTCCAATAAATTTGAATCTCTTGCAGAATTGAGCAATAGTGATTTGTGGGAAAATTCATCATCAAACACTGAAAGTAATGACAGTGACAATTCTGCAACTGAGCATATTGCAGTGTATTGAATAATTTGTATTATTATTATTAATATTATATTATTATTATTATTTGTTATAATTAATTATATTGTTAAAAAGTGGGGTATTGCTCAAAAACTCACGCTGACCAATAGAAAATGGTGTGACAGTAGTAGTCAGTGACAAAGATCAACGATCAAAAAACATATGTAATTGAATGTGTGAGTGTAAAACGAAAGTAAAAAAACACATATAGGTGGTGAGTGTCCATTGAACCAGCTGTAATGGTCAGCTGCCAAACAGAGATAGAGATGGAGCTGAGTGTCCTCTAAACAGGTAGAGATGTGAACCTATAGGGCAGATGGTAATATCCCTCAAAAGGCTCCCAGAACTCTCACCTCAATGAAAGGAGTATACAGCATCAAGGTTTCCTTAGTAAGATCCACCTCCTTGCAGCCACAGAGCCTTCCCACCTGCCTCACTTCAAAGGTGCTTCTCCGTCCACTCCATATGCGTTACGACACCGGCACGTGTCTTCACCTGGGTTGAAGACACGTGACGGTGTCATAACACGTAGGGAGTTATGCTGGAGTCCACAGTACATTTCCAGTCTGGCAGACATTTTCTTCTGGGCAAACACACTGCCATTACACATGTCTATACAGAAAGTGCATCTCTGACATTTTTCCATCGTTTAGTGGCCATTTGCTTGCCATACCGTGATTACATGTGTCTATATAGAAAGTGCATCATTGACATTTTGCCGAATTCTAGCAACTATTTTCCAACAGACCACAGTACACTACCGGCGGTCAGCCATTTTTCTGTAGTTGAAAAACTGCAACAGTCATGTTTCATGATTGGCTGAGACACAGCAGGTGCGCCATTGGATCCTGCCACCATCATTTAAACTCAGTTAGCCAATCAGGAGAGAAAGGGGAGGGGGCCGAACAGCTCAATGTCCGAATGGATGCAAGGAGCTGCAGCTTGTCTCAGGTGCCTCCTTAGCAAGCTGCTTGCTGTGGGGACACTCAACAGGAGGGGGAGCCATTAGTTCCAGCCAGGTACCCGAGAAGAGGAGGCTCTGGGCTGCCCTGTGAAAAAAACACTGCACAGAGAAGGTAGGTATATACTGGGTATCTATGAGTGTGATACCTAGAATCACTTACACATAGATACAGTGAAGAACCGACAGGTGTAAAAACAATTACACCGTCGGATCGGAGATGTAATGACATCGCTGGCCGCTAGGTGGCCTGTACGTTGATTTCTCATTTGCCTATGCAAATGAGCCTAATCCGACGATTCCCGAACGTTTTTACGCCGCCCCATCGTAGTTTACGTTGTTTCCGTACGCGTAAGGCTACCCCTGCTATATGAGGGGTAACCTTACGAAGTTCCGTCGTATGCCATGTTAAGTATGGCGTTGGGTCAGCGTTGTCTTTTTCCGTCGGTTACGTTGTTTTACTAAGTCGTTCGCGAATAGAGATTTACGTAAACGGCGCTCACGTCGGTTTCATTCACTTTTTCCGACGTGAGCTGGAGCATGCGCACTGGGCTATTTTTGAGGCCGGCGCATGCGCAGTTCGATCGACACGGGGGCGCGCTTAATTTAAATACAAGCCGCCCCTTTTGAATTACGCAGGGATATGTAGAGCCATTTACACTACGCCGCCGCAATTTACGGAGTAAGTGCTTTGGGAATACGGCACTTTACGGCTCTGTTAAATTGCAGTGGCGTAGTGTAAATGGCTTACGCTACGCCAGCGGGGATTCTACGAGAATCTGGCCCTAGGTCTTTTTTGAAGTCCAAAGGTGCAATCGTTTTCAATGTAGGTTTCCAACCTGTATTTCCTACATTTTATTAGAGCCCTTCCACTGTGGATCTATAGTCTATTTATTTATTTTTTACATACAGGAAGGACTAGAGATTTGTGGTAAATTGATTTAGGCAGGGAGGTATGATGTAGCAAGTATTGCGCCGGGGTGAAATCAGGAGTGAACGTGGTGATTTGGGTGATGAGGTCATGTACGTTTACCCAGAAGGGTCGAATTTTCGGGCAATCCCACTAGATATGTAAGAGAGTGCCCTCGGCCTCTTCACATCTCCAGCAGGTGGGAGAAACCACAGGGAACAATTTGTGGAGTTTGCTGGGAGTTCTGTACCATCTGGAATATATCTTATACCTGTTCTCCTGGGCCGATACGTTTATGGAGCCTTTGTGAGTGTGAGACCAGATCGAGTTCCAGTCCTCAGCAGAAATGGAGGTCTCGAGGTCAGCCTCCCATTTCTCATGAATGTTGGTATTAGTAGTCGTGTGTGGTGTGAGCGCGGAGTACAGGGTGGCGACAAGGTGTTGTTGCGGTTCAGTGGAGGTACATAACTTCTCGAAAGGTGTGAAGTCTCTGTGCCATAGGGAAGGCGTTGGCGTGTCCTGGAGAAAGTGTCGCAGCTGGAAGAACTTAAAGCAGGGTAAAATCAAATCTGGGAATTTAGCAGTCATTTCCGAGTGGGAGAGGAGCGCATCAGGGCCAAAGAACTGGTATGCCCTGAAGGAAGGGGTGGGCTGGTGCTCTTGCTGCTCAGTAGTGCTGAGACCAGCTGTGAAACCGGGGTTGTGATTTAGCGGTGTCAAGGGGCCCGGGAAAGGGGGTGTGTCATTGCTGCTAGTCAAGCACTTCAGTGCTGAAATGGTGGGTCCGATCAGAGGGTGGGACGAGCAGGGCTTGGGGGTTAACTTTGGGTCTATCCAGGGGAGGTGGGAGATCCGAAAACCTACGAATGCTTCCTCCAATTCCACCCATGCTTTACTCTCCCTGTGGACGTGCCAGTCTACTACTCTCGTCAGTAGACAAGCTTTGTGGTAACGGGTGAGGTCAGGCAGGCCTATACCACCTAGGAGCTTGGGGAGAGAGAGTCTATCCCATTTCAGCCTAGACGGGCGTCCAGACCATAGGAAGGACCTACAAACTGATTTAAATGAGGTTAAGAAGGCTGCGGGGAGTTTTAGTGGAATGGCTTGCAGCAAATATAAGAGCCTCGGAAGGACGTTTATTTTAAAATCGCTGCTCTGCCGAACCATGAAAATGTGCCCTTATTCCATTTCAGCAGGTCTTCCTTAATTGTCTGAAGAGTGGGTAAGAACTTTTTGGCATATAAATCTGTGAGTCTCGTGGGTAATTTGATTCCAAGATAGGTAATTGCACTGGGTTCCCATTTAAAGGGGAAATTCTGCAGGAGGGACACGTTTAGTGCCATGGATTTACCGAAATTTATTTTGAGGTTAGATAGCGTACTGCATAAGCGAACATCTTTAAGCAGGTTGGGCAGAGTGATCAGTGGGTTTGTCAAGAATAACAGGACGTCATCGGCGTATGCAGCTATCTTGTATTGCTTACGCTTGATCGTCACACCCTGTACATCTTGGTTGTCCCGTAGACGCCTAAGGAAGGGTTCCAAGGTAAGGATGAAGATCAAGGGTGAGAGGGGGCATCCCTGTCTGGTGCTGTTGAGTACCGAGAAGGTGTCCGACAGGCGGCCGTTGACCCTGACCCTGGCAGAAGGGACTGAGTAAAGTGCCATGATCCTTTGCAGAAAGTGCAGGGGTAAACCCGTTTTGAGAAGGGCCGCCTCCATATAGTCCCAGGCCACCCTGTCGAACGCCTTCTCGGCATCAAGGGACAGCAGGAATCCTTGGGTGTTGGATGTGGACAGCCAGTGGTGAACATTTATCGCCTTCGTGGTGTTATCCCTGGCTTCCCTACCAAAACCAACAAAACCAACCTGGTCCGTTGAGATTAAATTCGGTATGAAGGGAATTATTCTGTTGGCCAGTATTTTTGCGTACAGTTTTAGGTCCACATTAAGCAAGGAAATGGGACGATAATTAGGGACTAGCGTGGGGTCCTTGCCGGGCTTGGGAACCAACGTGATGTGAGCTTCTAGCAGGTCAGCTCCCGTGGAGGGGGAGAAAGGGATATCATTGAAAGCCTGGACAAAATGAGGGAGCAATAGGGAGGAGAAAGTCCTGTAATAGCCCGAGGACAGACCATCCGGGCCCAGGCATCTCCCCAGTTTTATTTGTTTCAGGGCTCTGAGTATTTCATCGACAGACGTCGATGTATCTAGATGCATTAAGTCTGGTGTTAGGGTGGAGGGGGACCCATATCTCGAGAGGAAATCTGCAATGAGCTCCTCCCGGGACGTGGGGGACCCCGACCCCTGTGGGGCAGGCAGATTGTACAGGGAGGAGAGGTAAGAAGTAAACTGCTTAGCTATCTGGTCTGACCTATGTAGGATCTCTCCACTAGGGGTAGTAATAGAGTGGATTGTGTTAGCTTCCTTTTTCCTCTGCAGGGCAGTAGCTAATAATTTACCCGACTTGTTCCCGAATTCGTAGTAAAGTTTGTGTGACAGGGCTAATTTGCATTTTAGCCTCATGTGTAGTTCCGTGAGCAGGGTCTTCCTAGCTGTCAGTAAGGACTCAAGTGAATCCTCCACTAGGGAGCGTTTGTGGGCTTGCTCCAGGATTTTGATCCTGTCCGTAAGTTCAGTGATTCAGGCCGCCTGTTTTTTGCGCCTTTTCGACATGAGGGATATAATCTCCACTCTGAGGACGCTTTTGTGCGCTGACCAGACTGTAGTCGGCGTTACCTCAGGGGAGGAGTTATCCGCAAAGTATTGTGCGATTTTACCCGCTAGGATGTCCACGTTCCCTGAATCAAGGAGGATAGTCATCCATCCTCCAAGCAGTCCGCCCAGGAACCTGCCCCTGCCATGTCAGCGTCATGGTGATTGGGTGGTGGTCTGACCACACCCTGGGTTCGATAGTGGCATCCGCGAGGTGGAATAGGTCCGCTTGAGTGAGAAAGAAAAAGTAAATGCGGGAGTATTTAGCGTGTAGAGGCGAGTAGAACGTGTAGTCCTTAACCGTCGGGTATAACGTGCGCCAAGAGTCGTGTAGGGTAAGGAGATTCAGCTGGGTTTTAATAGCACAAAGAGCTTGATAAACATGAGGCCCCATTAGAGGCGTGAAGGAGCAGGGTCAGGGGGACATTAAAGTCTCCGCCCAGAATCAGCATTCCAGACTGGAAGGCTGTCAGGTGTTGGATAGTGTCGCGAAAAAATTGGACGTGCTGAGAGTTTGGTGCATATATGTTGGCAATGGTTACGGGTGTGCCGTTAATCCTACCCTTGAGGAAGAGGCATCTCCCCAGCGGGTCCCGTTGGACGTCATCTACCTGTAGGGGGCAATGTTTGGAGATCAATATGGATACTCCTTTAGACTTAGAAACGTCATTGGTTGCATGAAACGCAGTTGGGTAGTGACGACTTCGTAGTGTGGGGACACTGTCTGACCTGAAGTGAGTTTCTTGCAGTCGTACTACTTGGGATTTTTCCCTGTGTATAGAGGTTAGCAGTAGGGAACGCCTTTCAGGCGTGTTGAGACCCCGAACATTCAAGGAATATAGCTTGATTTTCAGAGAGGGCGAACCCCTGTCTGTGGCAGTTTAAGTCGAGTTTAATACGTCAGTCATTGTCACCAGTGAGGGGTGAGGAAGGCCGAGTCGGGATATGGGTGGAGGAGATGATGGGAGAAGGGGGGATGGGAGAAGGGGGGGGAGAATAGGAGATAATTGATCTGAGCGTTAGGCCCAGTGCGGGGGGGTTCCACGGACGTGAGTGGGGGCGGGAGGCCCCCCTTGAGTACGGGCCCACCACCAATAGGTACAGTGCACCCCAGACAGGCGCACCTCACTAGCAGGTACACCTGCCTTTAGGCACAACTGTGTGGGGGTTGGTCAGTTCAAGCCGGGAGACCGTATGAATTTGGAGCAACAAAAGGAACAGCAAAACAAATATTTCAAACACTAAACCGAAAAAGAAAGGGTGGTATGCCACCCCAGAGCAACATTGTAATTAGGCAGGACATTTAATCAGCAGCGAAAAGGGAGCCCACGCAGACCCTGAAGGGTGGGCGTTATGCCTTCCCCTGGAGAGACCAGCAACCCTATTGTCCGGGACAGCGCCAGGGAACGAGAAACTCCTCCCATATAGGCCAGGAAACCTTACCCCAATAGCACCCTGGTGTAAGTTCCCCGCTCCCGGTACTGGAGGACGTGCCACCCACCCCCGTGAACTTCGGGTAGGTGGCAACGCGTCTCCCACCAGGGACCGGAGAAGCAACAATTTCCCGTAGACATGGCAGGAGTGTCTCACTGCCGCGGTACCCCCTGATAATCTCATATTGTACTGACCTTGTAGCGTCTCTAACTGGGGACTCAAAGCCTGCCCATAAACCAAACCTATGGGAGTTACAATAACATTTATAATATGACCAAGGCTTACAGTTACCAGACGGCCCATAGTCCGGGAGGGGAGGCCCAGAATCGGGGCGTGCGGCCTCTTGGTGAGCCCCGCAGGGCTACTTCCAGTGGAGGCATTATTGATTGTTTGGTCACAGAAGGCTCTCCACAGGTCCACAACGGGGGAGGCTACCTTGCCAAGGGGTGAGTCTAGACCTCTCCACTTGCATAGCATCCGTGAAGGTAGAAGCTTTGGTTCAGACCAGTGGAGGACAGGAGCGGGGGAACCACTTCCAGCGTTCTCTAAGCCGTGGGCAGCTCCCCAAGTCCTGGTACAAAAAATCGGGGAGCACAGGTCTGACCTTCAGGTTAGGGGTGGACATCAGGCTGGGGGTGCCACTGCCCAGAGGTAGAACTTGCAGATGAGGTACCTGTCCCCTTGTCCGGTCGCCAGTTTGACTGTGTCCGGGAGCGAAGAGACTGCTTGTCTCTGGTCCAGCGTCAGCGATCTCAAGCCGCAGTGAGAGGAATCGGCTGACCCAGCACGTAGTGCGGCACAGCAGACGTTGTAATCTCGTGGCGGGTAAAGTTCACTGCGGGCACAAGCCATCCCCGGGTCCAGCATCTGCGAGGCAAGGTTTCTTGATGGAGCGGAGTAAGGGGGGGTGGAGCCAGTGGGACCGCCAGGCTGGGTCGTGTTTCCTGTCGCGGTGTGAACTGGGAGTTGTAGTTTTGGGTGGCGCTCTTGAACTGCAGATCCCGTGACCCAGACGGAGACGTGGCTGTCACATAATGCAGTCCGCGGCTAGTAGAATTATTTGGGCAGTCCATGCGTGTATGTGAATGGTCATTCCGGGCGCCCGTGGGACTATATCAGTTCATGTCGGGTTGCAGTGTGACTCCATGCAAAACAACAAAACCCTTCCCTGCACAGTCCCGTGGAAGACATAAGTTTCATGTGAAATAAAAACTGTAATCCAGCAGATTAGTTCATAACAAGCTCACTCACTTAACAGGGCAAACAGCCAAACAGCGGAGGAGCATAGTAATACCGCAAACAGTGCGGAGCAAAAGACTGAGGTTGTGCGGGTATCTAGTAGTCTCTCCTTGCTCTCCGGGCCGCTGGCGGAGGGGAGATTGCGCAATCAGACCTAGGGGCTTGCGGGCCATGATGGACACGGGAGCTAGACGGGGAGCGGCGGCGACGGTACCTGGTGTGTTGTACTTCCATCTGTTCAGCCCTTGGCACGTTCCAGCGGTGCACATATTGACGGTAGGCCGCGTACCAGTCTGGAACTGCAACGAGGGGTATCCCCAGGGTATCGCAAAAACGCGGCAGGTCCTCCGGGACCTTCAGCAGCGCGGTGCGGCCCTGGTGAGAGGCCGAAAGGCAGAAGGGGAATTTCCACTTGTACCCTATATTTTGAGCACGTAGGACGTCCAACAGAGGTCTCAGGTCGCGGCAGTGTTTGAACGTGATGCCCGATAAGTCCTGATAAATCTGGATCGGGGCATCACGGTGAGACAACTGCTTGCCTCTAGCAAGTTTTAGAATGTCTTCCTTCAGTTTGAAGTCGGCAAGACAACAAACTACATCTCGGGGGGGATCCGTGTCCCTGCCTTTAGGGCGCAAGGCCCGGTGTATTCTGTCCATGGTGATATGGGTCTGGGGGGGCCTGTTGAGGACAGAGTTAAACAGGCTTGTCACCGACTGTGAAACAAGGTCTCCCTCGACCGACTCAGGTAGGCCCCGTACCCGTAGGTTGTGGCGGCGGCCCCGGTTGTCAAGGTCTTCCAGGTGGCGGTTTACCGAAGGGTGTGATTGTCCACCTTCCTGATTGACCGTTGGAGGATAGTTTTGTGCTCTTCCACCGCGTCTTCCTTGCGGGCGACTCTGTCATTGAGGGAGCGAACCTCCAGCCGGAGTTCGGAAATGACGGCCGTTAAGGTGTCCTTGATGTCTGCCGCCACGCTCTGCAGATCATCTATTGTGAGGTAACATTGCACCTTGCACCCCCGTCGCGCTCGGAGCCGGGGCCGGCGGGGTTGTAGCCAGCGTCGGTCTGAAGACTATGTCCGAGCGCTCTTGTCCGGCAGGCTGTGAGAGGTCTGAGGAGGCTCCTTGGCGGGAAGGCGCCATGTTCCCTCTCTGGGATCGGAACATGTCCGGTATAGTTTGAGCCATCGTGTTGGTAGTTTCCCTGGGTGAGCGGGACCTGGAGGTGGACGAGGCTCTGGAGGCAGTACCCATGACTTTGGATCAGGCAAATGCGAGCTGGGTGATCCGTAGCAGGCGATAGTAGCTCCGGGGTGGCAGAAGCTCAGGAATCAGGCGTCCATCTCCCTTCAAGGTCCGGCCATGCCCTATAGAGTCTATAACCATACACTTTAGGCCTTTATGATTACACTAGTGCTGTGACTGGTGTTTTTCTACACTGGAAAATGTCATTCACTGCTAGGGCACATGCAGTAGAAAAAAATTGTTTTCTATGTAACCCATTCTCACTGCAACACAGCCTGGAGATGTAGAGCAGGGAGGTGCTATGAAATGCAGACATGCTGCATTTTATTGCACCTTACTGGATGATACAGTGCTATGGGGTTGATTTACTAAAGGCAAATCCACTCTGCACTACAAGTGCACTGCAAGTGCACTTGAAAGTGCACTTGGAAGTGCATTCACTGTAGATCACTGTAGATCTGAGGGGAAGCTCTGCCGATTTTATAATCCAATCATGTGCAAGCTGAAATGCTGTTTTTTATGTTCCTTGCATGTCCCCCTCGAATCTACAGCGACTGAACTTCCAAGTGTACTTTCAGTGCACTTTCAGGTGCACTTATAGTGCAAAGTGAACTTGCCTTTAGTAAATAACCCCCTATATGTCACTGCTGCAGTTTGGTGTGTAGACAAGTGTAAACAGGCAATAGGATTGATTTACTAAAGACAAGTAGACTGATCAAACACACTGAAGCATATAATATACAAACAATAAAATATACATATACAAACAATAAAATAAAAAGTCAGCCTTGTGCAATATGGTGTGCAAGAGTTGTGGTCCGTGAGTTCTTGACCCTCTAGGCCAAAATGTTTACTTGATGTTCCACTTAGACATATAAGGCCTATGGGATAGCTTACATTTGTAAAATAATTGTTATATTGATAATATAGTAGATTCCTATTTTACAAACTGTTATGAAAATAATTCTAAAAAAATATACAGTTTTAAAGAAAGTTTTAAGGAAAGTTTAACTGGCTCAAGAAAAACAAATGCAATTTGGTTGTTTATTAATTGGCATAGAAATTAGTACAATATGTCTTATTTTTTTGGGGGGTGACATTTTTGTCTTTCTTTTTTTTTAAAGAAAAAATAGCAACTATTAAGGACCTTCTGTTGTCTATAATCACATTTGTTACACCCCATGCTTTCCTGCTCTCCAAATTGCTCCAACCTGTAGATTTTACTTATGATGTTCACAAATCTCTGCCACAACTCTGCAAGTTATGTGCAAACTTAACACAGAACTTTGGCTTTGATTGTGGCATTTCTTTGTGAAAATAACACCAGCAATGAGAATAAAATCAAACAAATTAGCTGAAGGTAAACAGCATAGTTTGTGATTTACTCCACATCATTAATCTGCTAATTTTAGATAAATGTAAATTCAACTGAAGAACAAAAAGATTTAATTACGGGTTGATTATCTGACATAAATCTCAATAATGTATGCTTCATATGTCATAAATTGCAAATTAATTGTCTGACAAAAGTTGAATGTTGTAATCATTTGTTTGCTATGTAATTAATTCAAGACAATAAAAACACACAACTGATTTATTGTAAATCAGATTAGCTTTTTTTTTTTTTTTTGATACAAGCTAATTAAGTATTATTGTCTGTTTATATGCGACAAGTTGAAAATGAAAATGCTACATTTTTTATTGTCAACTTTTTTTAAATTATGATTCAGTTTGCTTTATGTGTATCCAGGCAGTCAACACTGAAATAATAATTAAGAAATTATAAAGAGGATATGATCTTTATGTATAAAAAATACAAAACAGTTGGCTTTCACTACATTTAATCAGTTTTAGTATGTATACACAGTATATACTATGCATATGTAGGTTGGAATATGATTTTCTAAATCATATAGTAATAGTTTCTTTAGCTATTAGGGTTGAGCAAACCCGAACTGTAAAGTTTGGGTTCAGTACGGACTTTTTTTTTTTTTTTTGTACCCGAACCCAAACCCGAATAATTGGAAAAAGTTTGGGTTCGGGTTCGGAGTTCGGCTATGTTATGGCGCGCTGCATGGCAGCCAATCGCCATTTGTTTTACTACTGTGACTAGGAAGCCATCACAGCCATGCCTACAGAGTTAGATAGTATTATCCTGCTTTAGAAATTTACACCAGCACTGTTTCTTTCTGTGAGATTTGCATCTTATCATTTAGGGACTGTGCATTACATCGTTTAGGGCTCGTCAGTCTGCTTTAGCTAGGGTAGGGACAGGTTTGCTGCTGATTGAGGGATAGTGTTAGATAGGATTATCCTGCTTGAGAAATCTACACCAGCACTGTTTATTTCTGTGAGATCTGCATCTTATAGTTTAGGGACAGGTTCCTGCTATTTGCTATAGGGACAGCAATATATAGGTGACTCTCTGCATATTTCACCAGCACTGCACCTGCCACCTGTGATATACTGTGTGTGTCCAGTAAATTGTTTAGGGATATGTTCCTGCTATTTGCTATATGGACAGAAATATATAGGTGACTCTCTGCATATTTCACCAGCACTGCACCTGTCACCTGTGATATACTGTGTGTGTCCATTACATTATTTAGGGACGGGTTCCGGCTATTTGCTATAGGGACATAAATATATAGGTGACTCTCTGCATATTTCACCAGCACTGCACCTGCCACCTGTGATATACTGTGTGTGTCCAGTACATTGTTTAGGGACAGGTTCCTGCTATTTGCTATAGGGACAGAAATATATAGGTGACTCTCTGCATATTTCACCAGCACTGCACCTGTCACCTGTGATATACTGTGTGTGCCCAGTACATTGTTTAGGGACAGGTTCCTGCTATTTTCTATAGGGACAGAAATATATAGATTACTCTCTGCATATTTCACCAGCACTGCACCTGTCACCTGTGATATACTATGTGTGTCCAGTACATTGCTTAGGGACAGGTTCCTTGCTATTTGCTATAGGGACAGAAATATATAGGTGACTCTCTGTATATTTCACCAGCACTGCACCTGTCACCTGTGATATATTGTGAGTGTCAAGTACATTGTTTAGGGACAGGTTCCTGCTATTTGCTATAGGGACAGAAATATATAGGTGACTCTCTGTATATTTCACCAGCACTGCACCTGTCACCTGTGATATACTGTGTGTGTCCAGTACATTGTTAAGGGACAGGTTCCTGCTATTTGCTATAGGGACAGAAATATATAGGTGACTCTCTGCATATTTCGCCAGCACTGCGCCTGTCACCTGTGATATACTGTGTGTGTCCAGTACATTGTTTAGGGACAGGTTCCTGCTATTTGCTATAGGGACACAAATGTATAGGTGATTCTCTGCATATTTCACCAGCACTGCACCTGTCACCTGTGATATACTGTGTGTGCCCAGTACATTGTTTAGGGACAGGTTCCTGCTATTTTCTATAGGGACAGAAACATATAGATGACTCTCTGCATATTTCACCAGCATTGCACCTGTCACCTGTGATATACTGTGTGTGTCCAGTACATTGTTTAGGGACAGGTTCCTGCTATTTTCTATAGGGACAGAAATATATAGGTGACTCTCTGTATATTTCACCAGCACTGCACCTGTCACCTGTGATATATTGTGTGTGTCCAGTACATTGTTTAGGGACAGGTTCCTGCTGTTTTCTATAGGGACAGAAATATATAGGTGACTCTCTGTATATTTCACCAGCACTGCACCTGTCACCTGTGATATATTGTGAGTGTCCAGTACATTGTTTAGGGACAGGTTCCTGCTATTTGCTATAGGGACATAAATATATAGGTGACTCTCTGCATATTTCACCAGCACTGCATCTGTCACCTGTGATATACTGTGTGTGTCCAGTACATTGTTTAGGGACAGGTTCCTGCTGTTTGCTATAGGGACAGAAATGTATAGGTGACTCTCTGCATATTTCACCAGCACTGCACCTGTCACCTGTGATATATTGTGTGTGTCCAGTACATTGTTTAAGGACAGGTTCCTGCTGTTTGCTATAGGGACAGAAATATATAGGTGACTCTCTGCATATTTCACCAGCACTGCACCTGTCACCTGTGATATACTGTGTGTGTCCAGTACATTGTTAAGGGACATGTTCCTGCTATTTGCTATAGGGACAGAAATATATAGGTGACTCTCTGCATATTTCACCAGCACTGCACCTGTCACCTGTGATATACTGTGTGTGTCCAGTACATTGTTTAGGGACAGGTTCCTGCTATTTGCTATAGGGACAGAAATGTATAGATGACTCTCTGTATATTTCACCAGCGCTGCACCTGTCATCTGTGATATACCGTGTGTGTCCAGTACATTGTTTAGGGACAGGTTCCTGCTATTTGCTATAGGGACAGAAATATATAGGTGACTCTCTGCATATTTCACCAGTACTGCACCTATTATTTACACAGGTTCTCTGGCTGATTAACCACTTAAGGACCTTGGGTGTTTTTCAGTTTTGGTGTTTGCAAGATTGAAACAGTTTTTTCTGCTAGAAAATCACCTAAAACCCCCAAACATTATATATTTTTTTTCTAACACCCTAGAGAATAAAATAGTGGTCATTGCAATACTTTTTGTCACACCGTATTTGCGCAGCGGTCTTACAAGCGCACTTTTTTTTGGAAAAAATACACTTTTTTGAATTAAAAAATAAGACAACAATAAATTTGGTCCAATTTTTTTATATATTGTGAAAGATAATGTTACACCGAGTAAAATGACACCCAACATGTCACGTTTAGAAATTGCGCCCGCTCGTAGCATGGCGTCAAACTTTTACTCTTAAAAATCTCCATAGGCGACGTTTAAAAAATTCTATAGGTTGCATTTTTTTAGATACAGAAGAGGTCTAGGGCTACAATTATTGCTCTTGCTCTAACGATCGCGGCGATACCTCACTTGTGTGGTTTGAACACCGTTTTCATATGCGGGCGCTACTCGCGTATGCGTTCGCTTCTGCGCGCAAGCTCGTCGGGACGGGGCGCTTTAAAAAAATTTTTTTTTCCTATTTATTTGTATTTATTTTAACATTTTTTACACTGAAAAAAAAAATATATAATAATTGATCACTTTTATTCCTATTACAAGAAATGTAAACATCCCTTGTAATAGAAAAAAGCATGACAGGTCCTCTTAAATATGAGATCTGGGGTCAAAAAGACCTCAGATCTCATATTTAGGCATAAAAAGAAAAAAAAAAAAAGAAAAGGAAAATGTCATTTTTTAAATAGCCTTAAAAAGAAAATGTCTCTTTAAGACAGTGGGCGGAAATGACGTTTTGACGTCACTTCCGCCCAGCGCTGCTATGGGGAACGGGTGGGGGTGATTTTTCGCTCACTCGTATCCCAGCAGAGGAGCTGCACAGACCCGATCGCCTCCGCCGCTACCGACGGCAACGGTAAGCGGCGGAGAGCACGGGAAAGCGGCGGGAGGGGGGGGGCACCTCTCCGGTCACCGATAATGGCGATCTCGCGGCGAATCCGCCGCGGAGACCGCCGTTATTGTACACAGGACCCTGCACTGAAGAGATGGATATCTCGGTTGTGGCAGCAGCTGCTGCCGTTACCGAGATATCCATCTTTAAAAAGAGGACGTATATATACAGTGCAGGGTCCTTAAGTGGTTAAGGTGCTGCTAATTAAACTCACTTGGTGCCTTATCGACAGTAAATTAGCCCCAGAACCTGTGTAATTACTCTGTGTTCAGGTTTAAAGGGATGAGGTAGCAACCCTAGATCTTTCTCACTCTTTTGGGGTCTACCCTAATTAAAAAAATAAATCAATTAAAAACCAAAACCTGCTGTGTTGGCTACCTCCTCCTCCTCCACCGCCGCTTCCACCTACACCGCCACATCCACCTCAACCTCCTACTACATATGGACCTCGTCCTTTTTTAATGTTATTTTAAGTTATTTCCCTATCCACATTTATTTTCAGAGTACTTTCCATGCTCTTCCCGACATTTTGCTGCCATTTGCAGCCCTCCAGCCCTTTCCCTTAGTTTTTTAGAGACATTTTAGTAGTCAAAAGTCTGGGTCCCTATTGACTTCAATGGGGTTCGGGGTCAAGTTTGGGTCAAGTTCGGGTCCCGAACCCGAACTTTTTTTTCAAAGTTCAGGTTTCGAGTCCGAACCCGAACATCCAGGTGTCTGCTCAACTCTATTAGCTATAGGAAAGCAAGTGAGTACAAAGACATGGTCCAGCCACCCTTTGGCAACACTGCATTTAAAACACTTCATATAAAGGAATATTTGGTGGATGCAGGAGGAAGTGTCAGATTATGCTTTGGGGATTTCTAACCTTTTTAATAGATTAATGTTTTCAACTAGAGTATTCATCATGTAGGTATCTACTTGTCCTCAAGCACGGAAGACCTTCTGCTGTCCATGCAAATCAAGATTTCTTAGTGGAGTATTTATAAAACAATAACTGTGACATTCACTCCGTATTTACTGCAGGTATATCAATCATTTTAATATAAAACCCATATACCAGTAGACTTGTAGTGAATATTTGGTAAATGTCACATTCACTGCTACTGAATATGATATTAACCACTTAAGCCCCGGACCAATATGCTGCTTAATGCCCAGAGGCGTTTTTTTACAATTCGGCACTGCGTTGCTTTAACTGACAATTGTGCCGTCGTGCAAAGTGTCTCCCAAACAAAATTTGCGTCCTTTTCTTCTCACAAATAGAGCTTTATTTTGATGGTATTTCATTGCCTCTGCGATTTTTATTCTTGTGCTATAAACAAAAATATAGCATCAATTTTGAAAAAAAAAAACAATATTTTTTACTTTTTGTTATAAGAAAAATCGAATAAACTAAATTTTAGTCAAACATTTAGGCCAAAATGTATTCAGCCACATGTCTTTAATAAAAAAAATCTCAATAAAAAAAATTAGCTACCTAGCCGCAACAGCGACACTAATACAGCGATCAGAAAAACGATTGCTAGGGCGGTGACCAAGGGGTTAAAACTTTATTAGGGGGGGTACGGGGCTACCCTGGACCTAACACTAACTGCCTGTCACATTAACTGTCACACTGACACTAAATGCAGTGATCAGTAAATATATGATCACTGCAATCAGTGACAGTGTGACAGGGGGCTGGGATGGGGTGATTGAAAGGGGTTAAATGTGCCTATGTGTGTGGTGTCAGTGTAGTGTTGGTGCAACTTACTGTGAGTCTTCTCTCCTCTCGGTGGATTGTAAATACCGCCGAGAGGAGAGCTGACATCACTTCTTCTGCCAGTGTTTACATTACACAGGCAGAGGAAGTGACACAGTGGAGGCTCAGGGGATTGGCTGGGAGCGATCACGACGGGGCGGACAAAAACGACCCCGACCCGCTAGAAGGCAGGGACATACATGTACGCCCATCTGCCTGTACGTCACATTCTGTGGATGTACATAGTCGTGCGGCGGGAGTTAAGCGGTTAAGCAATACACCAGTATAGTTGTTGTATCTTTGCTCTTATTATCGGTGCCCTCTTCCATGTACTGAAATTATGTTCCTCCATGTGCCTGAAATGATGATCTACAAAAGACTATGGGCCAGATTCAGGTAGATGGGCGCTTCTTTACTTTGGAGTAACGTTTCTCATTTACGTTACTCCGCCTACACTTTCGGCGCAAGTACTGTTATTCACATAGCACTTGCGCGTAAACTTGCGCCAGAGTAACGATAATGCTCTGGCGTAACCCGACGCAAGTGGAAGTGGGTGTGATCATATGTAAATGATGGGCGGAGCCCAGCGCAGAGGCTTACGTTCAGCACATCATCCACGGAGCATGCGCAGTAAGTGAGGCTTCACTCGCCCCCTTGTGCGCATGCTCACAACTTCCGTCGGAACAACTTCACGGGAAACGTCAGCGCAATGCGTTCCATTGGGCGTTTAAATGCGCCCGTAGATGCGCCATTCCGGCACTAAAGTATATCCTGTTCCCCCTCCCCGCAGTGAAGTTACTTTTGTTCTGAGATGGCTGCTCCCGTTCCCCGCAAACACACAGGAGAAAGCTGAACTCTAAAGGCCAGGAGCTGTCAGCCGTCATCTCGGCTATGGAGACCTATGATGTCTTCCTCCATGGCTGTAAAAGTTGACAGACAAGCATGGACAGAGGTGTTGTCCTGCAAGTGGGGGTGCTCAGCTAGCTCTTATCGTCGGTAACGCTGCTGTAGCTGCTCTCCTGCTGACCTGTGGCCGTCTGGAGTAAAGATAAAGCATCTATTTTTAGAAATAACTTTGCACCGGACGGACGAGATATGCACGGTGCATGTAGTCAGCGTATGGTGCTAATCCGTTTGCGAATCGGGAAATCTCCCTCATTTGCATATTTGCAGGGGAAATCAATAGGCGCGACTGATGCGCCAAGCGAAATTATGCGCTGACGAGACTCTGGCGTCGGAAAGTTAAGCCGATCGGAAATGGCCCGTTTTCTGTCGCATCTAGTTTGGTGGGTACGGCCACATAGAAACGACGGCGCATATTCAAGGTTACGCGGCGCATATCAAATTACTCCAGCGCAAGTCTTGCTGAATCTGGCCCTATGATGTAAATCAGCCCCCTAGTTCTATAGTCTAATAAAAAATAAAAAAAACATGTAACCCACAGGGTTGATTTACTAAAATTGCAGAGTTGAAAATCTGGTGCAGCTCTGCATAGGAGCCAATCAGCTTCCATTTTTTTTTTGTTGTAATTGAACAAGCTGAATTTAGAAGCTGATTGGCTACCATGCACAGCTGCACCAGATTTGGCAATCCCCAGTGTTAATAAACTAACCCCACATGTGTGTTAAAATATAATGCTTATGAACAGTGGTGGCTGGTGTTTTATTGGGGGGGCAGAAAAGAAACCACCCATCCCCCCCAGCGGCATCCCCCCTGCTGTTTGCCGATGGTCCAGCACTTACTCAATTGTGGTGGGTGGCAGGCGGCGTGGTGAAGTGGCTCGGCTCCCAGTCTCCTCTCCTTCATGGTGGGTTCCAGCTCCTCCTCTCTTCCTTCTAGGTGTCCAATAGGATCGCCTGCCCTTTCAGCCTTTCATCGGGTCACCGGTGTCAAAACCCCATTCCTGATTGGCCGGGAGGAGGATCAGTGTTACAACAGTGAATATTGATTGATGTTGTAACACACCTGGGTGGGCTCGGTGCGCACTCTCTGTGACCCGAGCCCACCCCATATTAAAGCCTAGTAGAGCCTCTTGATCTAATTGGTGCTTCAAAAAAAACAGCCCCTCCATCCATATTGGAATCCATGCGCCGGTGTCCTGAAAGGAGCTGGGCGCATTGGATAGAAGTCAGGGGGTGGCACCTGTGTGCCCTTAATGGTTTGGCCGCTCCTGCTTATCAATTTTTGTCTTATGATTTTTGTGTCATGTTAACTCTTCCAAAAAAATAAAATAAAATTGAGTTGTATTGCTAATACTGTATTACAGATGTAATTAAAATTACCAGTGGGTTTTTCTTACTTTAAGGAGACTCCAGTAAATATCCTTACTCCTTTCTTGTCAGCAGCTACAAGGCAGTTATCAATGTAAAAAAATTGACAAATGGCATTTCAGCTTATTTGTCATGGCCAAAAAACATGTGAATTTTATTATAAATTATAACACTATGTTTGTGGCTTAAGGCCTTAAAGGTCCATGTGGGCTGTAGCACGTAGATGTGGGAAGGCCTCCATATGTTTTGGGGAGACAAAGAAGGTGGCTTTTAAGTTGAAGTTTTTTTTTTACTCACAATAGCTTAGGGAACAATCCGTCTAAGGTAGGGAGGCATTTTGGTAGGATAGTCATTATAATTATATTGCAGTGGCTGAACCATGAAAACCAGACTGTGTTTCATATGTGAAGTAAAAACTGCACTTTTTGAAGGAGAGGTGGGAAATTCAAAGTTAAGGTATGCTTCAAATTGACTTGTATAGGCCTCGTACACACGATCAAATCTGTCTGCTGGAAACGGTCTGCTAGACCGTCCCAGCAGACAGATTCGATCGTGTGTACGGGCGAGCAGACGGATTTGGCCACCTGACAGATTGGAAAGCATGCTTACCAATCCGTCGGTTGGGAACCCGTCCGCCCGACATGTCTGCTGGTTAGTACGCTAACCAGCAGACATGTCTTCTCACACACGCGCCGAATGGTTTCGACGCATGCGCGGAAGTGTTTTACTTCCTGGTGCGGTGACGTGGCGGCGTCAATGTCACCGCCACGTCACCGACACATCAGCGCGCTGTCTGCTGGCGGGGATTTTGGTTTGCTCGTGTGTACACGCGAGCAAACCAAAATCCAAACAGACAGATTTGTTCAAATCGGTCGGTCCGACCGATTTGAACAAATGAATTGCCTCGTGTGTACGACGCCTTAGAGTACTAAGGTATTTCAGTGTCATGTTCATTTAAGTTTGAAGTTATTCTCAAGATTACAAATGTTTTGATTCATTTATTTTAATTATTTATTTATTTATTTTTCATTTCGGTTTTACTTTTCAGTCTCCAGTTCATGTTTTGTTTTGCTTGGTACAATTCTGTTTGTTTTGTTTCATTTGTGCGGAACTTTTTATCTTCTATTAAGTGGGATTACCTTTTATGTGTCATTTGGATGTAAGTAGTTGCATATATTTACTTTGTATGGATTAATCATTTACTTTTGACATAGGTTTTTATACAAACATTTAAGACAGGAGGAAGCTATGACTGATACCCTCCGGCACCTTGGTTAGGTGAGGGAGGAACTATTTAAGGAGTACCAGTATAGTATCCCTGGGTAATGAATAAGCTCAGTATTCTTGTGTGAAACGCATCAACCACCTGTATCTGTCACTGTATGGTGTGTGTGACTTTGGGATGTTGCAATAATTGGACTTAGGCATAGACATGGTGTGCAGTCAGGGAAATATGAGAGAGGAGAAGATAATCTGTGTAGATGAAGACGTTGCAATGATGTTTTCCTATCCTTTTGTGTTTGGATTACTTTGTATTTTTACAAGAAAGGCTCCAAAGAGAGTATTATGGGAAAGGGGGCAAGAAGGCAGACCTGGTGGGTGCTGCTGGATATAGTAAAGGGCTTTGTAAATACACCCTTGACTTTTATGAAGATGAAGGGGATTTTATAACATTATCTCTGGCCAATATTTTTTAGAACACTTTTATAAAAATGATTTCCTAGGTACAAAAAGTTTTGATACCTCTGCCAACTTCCCCTGTCATAGGTTGTTGTTTGCATCAGTTGACAACAGGAAACATGGTGTTGGAATAGTGGTGGGTGTGTGAAGGAGATTGATTTTGATGAGGTTGCTGCAGGCCCCTTGAGTGGAGAGAAATCCAACTTGGTCAAGGCTGATTATGATGGATACAAGTCAGGTAATGGTTTAGAAGAGAGATGGGGAGGTAGCTGCAAACATAGTTTTATAATATTGAATGATCTGGCTGCCTGGACAAGAGGATTTAGCAAGTTTAGAGGTGTTGAGGGCAGCTTTAAGTTACTTCTGTGTAATAGGTTCAGCCAGGTATGGTTGTAGAAGGGGATCCAGTTTGGGTAGGTTGTAGAAAATGACATAGTGATCTATTTTGTGTGCCCTGGTTTGGAAAGTGGGTGCTGGGCCAGGTGGGAGAAGTTATACAGAGAAAAGTAAAGGCCACCAAAGGGGTTTGCAGTGTCTTCAGGATTCCTTACTCAAATGGCAATAGAGGTGTTACTGTATTGGTAATAAGGGAGTTATTGTTGTTTTGTTTGGGTTTCCGAGCTTAATTTCAATGGAGACATCTGGTTTGTTTTTTTGTGTTTGAGTTCTAATTGGTGGATATCCTTAAAAAGTTGATTTGTTTTAGCCTCTCTATCACATTTGATTCTGGTTTCATGTTGGATGAAAAAGCTGTATATATACTGTTTGTTGTCTTCTAAAACCAATATATCCTCACTGTCGGTAGTGGTGTTGTAAGTAAAAAAAAAAAAGAGGAAGAGGAGGGTAGATAGAAGTTAGGATTAGAAGGGGCGAAATCACAAAGAAGGGTGATGAAGAAAATAAAGGTATCAGGTTAGGGATGAAGAGGGGGGATGTAGAGAAAGGGAAGGGCCATGAGGGAGTAATGTGGAAGTAAGAAAGGGTACAGGGTAGGATAAGTGAGAAGGGTAGAAATTTAGAGCAGTAAAGCAGAGAGCAAGTGGAAGAGGCTGTGGTAACTAGTAAGGCTAAGTATCCACTAATTTATTTATTGATTTATTTATTAAAATGCTTAACCTACGCTATCTTACCCGAAGGCATCGAGGAGCAAAATCAAAGATGTTAACATATAAAGAAAATAAAGAAAATAAAGGCAACACACCAGGATAACAGCATATAAAATATATATAGGGTGCAGTGGTATATATGTGGGAAAAAACATAGACAATTAATGGGTTTGTAAGATACACAATGTGAGCTGCATGTAATGTAACCAAGGAATAAACAAATGAAACTGTAGCTGACCACATCAATTATTAAATGAATGAAAGAAAAAATCGATGTTCTGTGTCTTTAAATGTGATTGTCAATTATCTATACTAAACTGTACTCAAATATATCATATACCATAGATCAAACTAATAAATTAAATAAATCTACACATATAATGTGACAAGCATATAATACAAGAAAAAACTGTGCTTGTCAAAATGGATCGTCAATTAGTAACAATGTAACAATTTCTAATGGGTTAAATGGGGAGGCAGCAGCTCTTGTGTCGATAAGCAAGAAAACAAAGGTTTAAAGCTGCGCCTTAACACCCGGACTCAGTGCAGTCAAAGAGTCCATACACCTAGCATGCAGAAATAGCACAATCCTTTAGCCAGAAAATATAGTTCAAAAAGTCTCTGCTGATCTTTATTCAAGATGAAAATGTAGCAATCACCACTGTACTATGAAACACACTTTTCTCTTCAATGTGGCCCACCACCAGAGATCTAAGCAGCTTACCAGAGGAAAAAATATTACCAGCAGTCGGCTATGACCCAGCCGCGGCCTTTGAGGGAGACCGAACAAATCCCTATTCCTAGAACAGTGCCCACACCTGGCCTCCACACCGCAACTCCACCAGTTTGATCACATATGTAAAATGATGATAAAGGCAGACATAGCGTAATCCCGCAGGGACTTTTTATTTAAAATCAAATAAAACCAGAATACTCACATTTGAGATGAGTGTCCCATTGACAACGTCCTATGACAAAACGCGTCTAGAAAGACGTGCAGTGACGTCATCACGTTTTGGAGGAGGGTTTTCTAATGTGTTCGCCGGTCGGCAACATTAAGTTTACATGCCTGTTTAACTCATCTCAAATGTGAGTATTCTGGTTTTATTTGATTTTAAATAAAAAGTCCCTGCGGGATTACGCTATGTTTATGATTGCTACATTTTCATCTTGAATCAAGATCAGCAGAGACTTTTTGAACTATATTTTCTGGCTAAAGCAATGTGACAAGCATATCTGAGCACCCAATCAAAAAATAATATATAAAAAAATGTAATAAAATTAATCACGTGATCAAAATTTCCTGAATTCATTAGTCAATGGCAGAGAGGGCTGATAGGAGTAATCTGGCAGGGAGACCATGCCCCTGTCAGAACACAACAGCTTAGCGCTGGAGATCTCTGAACTAACTCCACATGGTTGGTACAGCGGCTCCACACAAGACTGAGCTAATCCTTATTAAAATACAGTGGAGGGGGTAATGTCTACATTTTTAGGGGTTGTTTAATAAAACAGCTCTGCAGGGAAATGATTCAGCTTCCAACTTTTATTGCCAAAGCTTAATTGAAAAAGGAGAAGTTAGAAGCTGATATGCTGAGTTCAAGGGTTTTAGTAAACCGCCCCCTGTGCTTTGACAGACAGCCTTGAAATCTACACTGAGCAAATTTATAAATGCAACACTTTTGTGTTTGCCATATTTGTCATGTGCTACACTCTCAAATATTGTTCACAAATCTGTCTAAATCTGTGTTAGTGAGCACTGTAATGGCAATCTGGGGGTTTGCAAAGCACACCCCCATCTTGCCATGTGCTGTAAAGCACATTCGCCATCTTAAATGAAATGATGCCATGTTTAAGCTAACAGATTTACTCACCATATATTCCCTGCCATTCATCCATATCAATCAAGAGACATTACAACAGCTGCTCTCATGTTACCATCCTTGCAAATCATCTCCCCTCACAGGGCTGAGCATGGCTGTTTTATTTACACAAAACAGGAAGTCATCACCAGTAAGTCGCCTCCCCCCATGGGAGGCGACATTACCAGATGTCTCCTACACGCAGAACAAAACATTCCTTCTGACAGGAAGTCAAATTGAATAGATGAATAGAATATAATACAATGAATACAATGAATAGAATGAATAGAAATACAAACAATGTCTTATGGGTGTGTCCGGTCAGGGTGTGCATGTGCCCCCCCCTGACCCCAGAAACGCTCACAAGCCCTCAAAATATACGCTGATAGAACCTTTAATCTGCGCCATTCCATAGAATAATGCATATAAAGATTATATCCTTATTGAGGCTATTTACAGATGTACCCTATGAATCCCAAATCCTGCTGATCAGACATGACCCAGATAAGAGTGTACATCTGTCCATAGCCACTAGTGTGCTTGCGGAATGAACGCATCCCCCTCAACGATCGTCTGTGCTAAATGCACAGAGGGGCCCCTCGCTGGTGGGCATATGCCCATGCCGCAACCATCACACTCCAACCTCAAGACGAGAGTCAACCAGCCTCAGGACTGCCACAGTCAGCTCTATTTAGAGCTGGTTGGGGAAGTGTCAAGACTGGGTGCCAATTATGACAATACATAATAAATACATCTTCAAATTTCCACCACAGCACTTCTACTTTGCCAAGATAATCCATCCCCCTCCCAGGTGTGGCATATCAAGATGCTGATTAGACAGCATGATTATTGCACAGGTCAGGTGTGTCTTTGGCTGGCCACAATAAAAGGCCACTCTAAAATGTGCACTTTTATCACTTAGCGCAATGCCACAGATGTTGATGTTGCCCTTGAATCAAATGTTAATTTCACTACCATAAGTCGTCTCCAAAGGTGTTTCAGAGAATATGTCAGTACATCCTACCGGCCTCACAACCACAGATCATGTGTACTGCACCAGCTCAGGACCTCTACATCCAGCACCTTAATCTCCAATTTCATCTGAGACCAGCCACCGGACAGCTTCTGCAACAATCAGTTTGCATAACCAAAGAATTTCTGCACAAACTGTCTCAGGGAAGCTTATCTGCATGCCTGTTGTCCTCATTGGGGTCTCAACCCCACTGCAGTTCATCATTGTAACTGACTTGAGTAGTCAAATGCTCACATTCTATGGCATACGGCACTTTAGAGAGATGTTCTCTTCCCGAGTGAATCCCGGTTTTCACTGTACAGGGCAGATGGCAGACAGCATGTATGGTGTCATGTGGGTAAGTGGTTTGCTAATGTCAACGTTGTGGATCAATTGGCCCATGGTGGCGGTGGGGTTATGGTATGGGCAGGCGTATGCTATGGACAACGAACATAGGTGCATTTTATTGATGGCATTTTAAATGCACACAGATACCATGACAAGATCCTGAGGCCCATTGTTGTGCCATTCATCCACGAACATTTCCTCATGTTGCAGCATGATATTGCATGGCCACATGTTGCAAGGATCTGTACACAATTACTGGAAGCTGAAAACATCCCAGTTCTTGCATGGCCAGCATACTCACCGAACATGTCACCCATTGAGCATGTTTGGGATGCTCTGAATGAGTGTATACAACAGTATGTTCCAGTTCCTGCCAATATCCAGCAACTTTGCACAGTCATTGAAGAGGAATGGACAACCATTCCATAAGCCACAATCAACAACCTGATCAACTCTATGCAAAGGAGATGTGCTGCACTGAGTGAGACCAATGGTGGTCACACCAGATATTGACTGGTTTTCAGATTCCCCCAATACAGTAAAACTGCACATTTTAGAGTGCCCTTTTATTGTGGCTAGCCTAAGACACACCTTAAAGTTGGACCACCTGGCCTTCAGGGGAAAGATTAAAACCCATCTTTTCTGAGGTCACAGGGTCTCACTCACAGAATGGATACAGCGCCCAGAGGCGATTCAGTTTGCATGTGCTGCGCTATATAAGTTTTTTACTCACTCACTTAAAAAGTCGTAGATCTTTCAGTTCCGCTCATGATAAAAAACACACGTGTTGCGTCTATAATTTTGCTATGTGTAGTTTTCTGCTGACAGGGGACTGAAGAAGACACGGGGTGTGACGTAACGGCCTAGGCAGTGCAAAAGGCTGACGCAAACCAGAAGTGACTGGAAGTTATGTGAGAAGGCATTGGAAACGCCTGCATTTTTATTGTTTTGCTAATTTTAAAGTTATTTTATGTAGGAGTCCACCTATAGTGTTTAATAAAGCTGTTTTCAGTTTTAACTACATACTACACTATTGGAGGTCCTTTTTTCTTCTTTTCCCTACTTTTATGCCATACATTGTGGAGCAAAATCATAGGCTAGTTGAATCATTGGGTCACCTGCAGGAACAGTGGTCACTGGCGGCTTGATCCACCACAGAACTGGAGAGAGTGAAGTAGAGGATTTAAAAAAAGTTTAGCCCAAGGCTAGAGAGGGTTTAATCATTGCGCATTACCACGGATATTGAGGTGAGAGTTCTGGGAGACCACTGAGTGGATCACCCTCCTTATTCAACCTTTTATAATTGGGATCACTTCAAGAAAGATTTGAACAGTCGAGTATTTATACCAGGATCACTGGTCTATCTATTATAGCTAGTATAGCTACTGCAGAGACTTTTTCATTACATTCATTTTTTTTATGCAGTTCTGGGACATTATGAATTGATTGTTGCCCATTCACCTTTCATATATATTTTAACTTTTTTACTTTTTTGCCATTTTTTGCACGTTTCATTTACATTGGTTTTCATCACAGGGTGTTATTTATAGTGATATCACTTCTTAGCGCAAGATAACTCTTTGTATTTTCATTTTTTGATTTGTCTCTTCTATGGCCAACCACAATAATCATCAGGTGCAGAGCTTCCAGGATTGGCTCTGCACACAGTGCTGTAAAATGGGCAATCTGAAGGTGGCTAGGTTCAGTCACATTGGAAAGACAAGGAGCGAGGCGCCTCTAGGTGCAGATGTATAACACATTTTTAATGTACACTTAATACAAGCAACTCACATTTTTTAAGTTAAATTCAGGCATATAATTGTAAGTCATTACATTATTATATAATATTATTATTACAGAAAATATTACAATGTACTGTAAGTATACACACATTGCTAACAATTTTAAACATTAGAACCTAACCAGAAAGGCACAAGGGTCCAGATCATTGCAAGTCTACAACCAGAAAAAGAAAATGATACATAGCGATGAGCAGAACTGCCCTAGGTTTGATTAGAGCAGGGTTCAGTGAACTTCAAAGAAGTTTGAATGCTGAACCCAAACTACATTAAATCAAAGTGAGCCAAATCTGTCAAATTAAAAATTTCAGTTTTCTATGCTATTAGCCAAGAGGATGTCAACAAATAGCAAAGGAGGTGGGAACTGCCTGGAGAACATGTGCCAATGCAAAAAAAAATAACAAAATCCATTCAGCCAGGACAGTAATGCCTAAAGCAAAACATTAAAAATGCCTGATCCTTTAAATAACATATATACATGCAAAAATAAAAGCGCAACCTCCAAAAAATATATATACCAAGAAAAACCAATAAATTCAGAGTTCACTGAACAAGTTCATAAAGGTGAAAATATGCAGTCCATTTTTCTAAGATGCAAACAATTTTCAGGAAATAGTAGAATCAATTCTTCCATACATTGGTAAAACTTGAGTGTGCAGGAAACAATGGATGAAAAAGTTTGGGCGAAGTGCCCCCTTACCAGAAAAGATGGATCCCTATGACAGAGATCAAACAGGCATGTGGTAAGGGTCTTTGAAAGCCAAGGAGTGCAGTGGAGAGAATCCTTCAGTCTTCAGACATCCCAAGGCTTGTTCTCACTTTAAGCTCATTAGCATTCTGCTCAGCTCCAAACGTTCTCCAAAGGGTCCCAGGAGTGAAGAGATCAATCAATGTAATTGAAGGAAGAAAAACTTCATAGCGTGATAAGTTTTAAAATAGGTTCATAAGAACTTCTTTAATAACATTTTGTGGCAGAAAACAACAAAGTCATCCATCCGCATAGAAGTCTAATATCTGGTAGAGACATATCGTAAATGCAGTAGGTAGGGAAGCCTATCTGCTAATTATTAGTGGGTCTGATGTTTGGTTTCAAAGATTTCTTCACAGAGCTGTGAAAATGTGGAATAGGCTCCCTCCAGATGTGGTTCTGCCCAGCTCAGTAGATTGCTTTAAGAAAGGCCTGGATTCTTTCCTAAATGTGCATAATACAACTGGGTAGGTACTAACAATTATAGGTAAAGTTGATCCAGGAAAAATCTGAACGCATCTCTTGGTTAAGGTAGGAATTTTGTCCCCTGCTGTAGCGAATTGGATCATGTTTTGCTGGGGGTTTTCACCTTTCTCTGGATCAACTGTGGGTATAGGATTAGGTATATGGGATTGTATGATATTTTAAATTTTATTTTTATTGTTGAACTGGATGGACTTGTGTCTTTTAACCTGACTAACTATGTAACTATGTAAGTGTTATCGCTATATATATATATATATGAAATTAAGAAAGTTCAAGAGTTGCTGCACTTAAAATAGTTTCTTTATTTCTTCATAAAGATTACATACCAAAAAGGTATTCAAAGTTATTCAGACATGAATTTCCATTTTGGGCTTAAATGCTTATGCTCTTCCTCAGTCAGAACACATCTAACAATTTCATAAAAGTCATGTGATTTTAAACTCTTTACAAGCCACATCACAACATCACATATGGAATCAATTACATGATTAATTGCTCACTAATACAATACAATTCCTACATTGTTATTTAAAATATTTCACACCAAAGATACAAAATAGGATCAATCAAGCTAGCCACACTCTCATAGTTCCCCCAGGAGCCATCCTAATGTCAATCTGAAAAATATACTATATATAAAAAAAATATCTGAAAAGCATATATATAGGTATTGAAAAATATATATGTAAAAATAAAAGTGAAAAGAAAAAAATCATAAAAATAAATGCAGATACATATAAATCGATCCAAAGAATGTAAATCATACAAATACATATAGATCCAAATCTGTATTCAATCCAATAGGGGTAATAGTATTGAGAAAATGTATCCAATGTACCTCACATCTCAAGGTAAGTTCACGATCACCACCTCTTCTATTCCTTTTAATGCCTTCTAATATCATGTATTTTAATTGTGAAACTGCATGCCCCTTTTCTAAAAAATGTCGGACAAGTGGTAACTGTGTTAGATTATCTCTGATTGAATACTTGTGATGAGCTAATCGATCCTTTACCTTTTGGATGGTTTCTCCAATATATAATAATCCACATGGACATTTGATAGCATACACCACATACAATGATTGACGGGTGTAGTATCCCTTAATGGGAATATAACAGTAATTATACAATATATAATTTATTCAAGTAAAATTGGTACATACATAGATAACACCAGGGGGTGTAACACTGTACCTAGGATGAAAAAGTATATATGTTTGGCAATATGGCATCGTATTAGTTGTAAAGGCACAGGGTAGGAGGGGTTGTAAGTCCCCATGACCATGCCTACAGGTGTGCGGCCCTAAGTCGGGGATGGGAATATTAAAACCTTTGTGGGGATGTAAAATATATTTACCCTTAATCATAGAGTTACATTGGATGCAGGATAAACATGTTTTTCAGACTCAGAAATGTCATTTTAGGAACAGGCAGCAAAAATGTATCTGATTTCACCAATCGATCCCTGAGTGTTCTTCCCTTCCTATATGAGGGCATAGGTAAACTCCAAAATTACTCAATAGTGGGGTAACTAGTCTTAAGTGTGTTCCAATGTTTCGTAATGTTTTGTAATAATATTAAAACTTTATATGAAAGTGGATGATACTGTGATACAAAAGTGATCCTTTAACCAATTAGGTACCGCCTCCTGCACATATACGTCCGCAGAATGGCACGGCTGGGCATAGGCACATACAGGTACATCGCCTTTAAGAGCCCACCTGTGGGGCGCGCGCACGTGACCCTGATCTGAAGCTCTGTGACTGCAGGACCCATGGACCAGATCACCGCCGGTGTCCCGCGATCGGTCACAGGAGCTGAAGAACGGGGAGAGGTGTGTGTAAACACACCTTCTCCTTTCTTTACAGTGGCAGTGTCATTGATAGTCTGTTCCCTGATATAGGGAAAGACGATACATGACATCACACATCCAGCCCCACCCCCCCTACAGTTAGAAACACATATGAGGTCACACTTAACCCATACAGCGCCCCCTAGTGGTTAACTCCTAAACTGCAATTGTCATTTTCACACTAATTAATGCATTTTTATAGCCCTTTTTGCTGTAAAAATGACAATGGTCCCAAAAATGTGTCAAAATTGTCCGATGTGTCCACCATAATGTCATAGTCACGAAAAAAAACGCTGATCGCCGCCATTAGTAATAAAAAAAAAAATATTAATAAAAATGTCATACAACTATCCCCTATTTTGTAAACGCTATCAATTTTGCGCAAACCAATCATTAAATGCTTAAAAAAAATAGGTAGAAGAATACAAAGCAAAGCAGTGCCAAATCGCAAATAGGGGCAAGGTCCTTAACCTGCATATTGGCCCGGGTCTTAAGTGGTTAAATGATCTTTTAGGCATCCTGCTAGGGCCAGATTCAGGTAGAGTTAGGCTGGAGTATCAGTGATACTCCAGCCTAACTCTCACTTTGAGCCGGCTTTTCTGTTTTCTTTAGTCAGAAAACAAGAAACGCCGGGTTGGAGTTCCGATACGAGCGGCGTAATTGAATTTCGCCGTCGCATCGCAACTGCAATTTAAAAAATGGCGCTGGGGGCGTTCCCGCTGATTGACGCCGAAAATATGTTAATCAGCGGGAATCGGCAATTCACGATCGTATTCGGGCGCGACGCAGTGACTTTCCGACGTTTCCGTAAGCGATACGCGGCGTAAAGATAAAGCAGCCCCCTAGTGGAGTATCCTATGTTAAGTATAGCCTTCGTCATCGTGTCGAAAAAATTAAAATTTGCGTCGCTTGCGTAAAACGTCCATGAATGGGGATTTGACGTCATTGACGTTCACTGACAGAATTTGGAGCATGCGCACTGGGATGCATTGACAGTCGACGCATGCGCAGTACGTTTGCCGTGGGATCGCGCCTAGTTATAATAATACACGCCCCCTACCCGCCCAATTTGAATTCCGCCGGCTCATTTTCGATACGCCGCCACAACTTTAGGAGCAAGTGCTATGTGAATAACAGTACTTGCTGCTAAAGTTTCGCCGGAGTAACGTAAATGAGAAACGTTACTCCACAGTAAAGAAGCGCCCATCTACCTGAATCTGGCCCCTAGTGTTTAAATGTAATCGTTCTTTTTTAATTAGTTCTTCAGGATATCTGGATAAGTTTTTTCTCCATTTCATTTAATCTCTGTTGACAACATTGTGGATCATTAACTATTCTCTGAACACACATCAGGTGGATTTTTGGAATAGCATTAAAAACACTACGTGGGTGAAATCTATCAAAGTGTAACAATTGATTTTGATCATGTTTTTCATATAGATCGCTCATGATTTTCATATTGTCAATACATAGGGTAGTGTCTAGGAAAGAAATTTCAGTTTTATTAAATTCCATATTAAACTTTAAACCGGGGATAAGATACCGTATTTATCAGCGTATACCGTGCACGTTTTCCCCTTAAAATAAGGGGAAAATCGTGGGTGCGCGATATACACCGATACCCGCTTCCCACGCTCAGTTTGAACGCCTCAGCCCTCATATACCGAGTGCAGTACACTCGGGTACATTCGGCCAGGCTCGGCTTTGCTTGTGCTTACGCATAAACATCACAGAGCATGAGCACGAGCGAAGCCGAGCCTGGCCGAATGTACCCGAGTGTACTGCACTCGGTATATGTGGGCGGAGGCGTTCAAACTGAGTGTGGGGAGTGGGGATTTGACTCGAGACAGCGCTGGAGAAGCCGGGAGGACACCACTGAAGCCGAAGACGGACGCCGATGGACGCCACGCAAGACACCAAAACTGTAAGTACTAAAATGTTTTTTTACAGGAATTTTGGGTCCACATTAGGGGTGCACGCTATACGCCGGAGCGCACAATACCCCGATAAATACGGTAATTGAGATAACGATCGAATAGTAGTAAGGATTCAATGTCGTCACCCCACACAGCAAAAATTTTGTCCACTGATCTATACCATCCCTGGCAGTGTTCAAAGAATAAATTACTAACAAAAATAAATGATTTGTAACAGTGACTTTTCAAGTTAGGGCTTTAAAAATAATCCCAGGGCCCATTCACACCACCTTACATTGCGATAACATATGTTACATGGGTTGGTGTGCTAAAGTACCAGTCATCGTGAGTAGTATCTTTACTTTCAAAAGTTTTATTAAATTTTAAAGGTAAAGGAACAAAAAGAATATCACATTAGGTGTGAAACAGATAACAAGTTAGACAATCACAATATCAAACAATCTAGAAGATTAAACATCAAGTATTCGTGCGTCACTTTGATACCATGTCAATTAGCAAAATGGTTTAGAAAATCTGGCGTTGGCTATCACATCTTATATAAAGAAGCAGATGAACATCAGGTGGGTGTGTACCGGCACCCCATCTGGGTACACACTGTGCCGGAGCACCACCACCACGACTGTTTAAAAGAACGACAGCAAGAACCGTCTCCCAACCAATAGGTTGTCAATCAGCATAACTAGTTATTCGACATAGAAAATCGTAGTAAGCAAATCTGTAATTTGGTACCAAAGACACCTGGATGTGTTTAACTCAAGCTGACATTTGAAATCCAAATCCTATTTACTTTGAGTTAAACCTTAAATCTTAAAATATAGTGTAAGAAAAGAAGCTTTTCAAATGTAATAAGGAAAAAGGAGGAAAGAGTCCAAGAAGAGATAGAAAAAAAAAGGGGGAGGGGGTACAGGAAAAGGGAGAGAAGAATTAAGTAAGAGCCAGTCTACCAGTCCGAGTCAGTTGATGTAATGAAAACTAGGTGTAAGATCATTAAATCAGGAAGATGCGCCTGGTCGGAATGAAACGCCCATATGTTGAGCCCAAGGTTCCCAAGTGTTCTCAAATTTGTCCAAGGAGTTATTCAAGACGTTAGACAGTTTTTCTTGCGACATTATCCAAGAAATTGTGCATTTGACAGCCATAAACAAGACTTTGGCCTCGTACACACGAGGGGATATGTCCGCTGAAAACGGTCCGATGGACCGTTTCAGCAGACATCTCCGCTCGTGTGTATGGGCTAGCGGACAGATTTCTCCACCCGACAGATTTCAAAGCATGCTTTGAAATCCATCCGGTGGAATCTGTCCGCCCGACATGTCTGCTGGTTAGTACACTTACCAGCAGACATGTCGTGCCCCACCGCCGCCGCGCCGCCGCCGAATGGATACGGCGCATGTGCGGAAGTGTTTAACTTCCTGGTGCGGTGACGTGGCGGCGTCAACGTCACCGCCGCGTCACCGCGCCGTCCGGCGGCGGGGAATTTGATCCGATGGTGTGTACACGCCATCGGATCAAACTCCCGATCGGACATATCCGATGGAAATGGTCCGCGGACCGTTTTCATCGGATATGTCCGATCGTGTGTACGAGGCCTTTAGGTCTCTTCCAAGATTTGGCAAGTGTTGATTTGGCTCCTAATAAAATAAAATGAATTAAAGTTCGTGCAGATTTGCTAGCTTTGGGAACAAGAGCATTCAGAGGGGGGACTTCCGGGGACCTTGGGACTCGCAACCCTGTCACAACATAAATTAAATTAAATATTTTCTTCCAGAAAGACTTAATTCTGGGGCATTCCCACCAGATGTGCGCCATAGAGCCCCTCAAATCACACCCCCTAAAACACAGAGGGCTTGCCGAGGGGAACATGACAGACAGCTTAGAGGGAGTCAGGTACCATCTCGTGAGAACTTTAAGGTTCGCTTCTATCAGGGCGACATTTTGGACACCCTTATACGCTCTGTGAACTGCAGAAGACCAAGATTGTAGATCCCATTGAATTTGGAAGTCAGTTTCCCAGGCTGACATAAAGGTGGCCTTGCCATCTTGTTGGGCGAGAGAATGATATATGACAGAGATTCCACCCTTTTGGTCTTCCATCCCCCGACACCACAGCTCGTAGGCTGTGAAGCGCGGAGGGAGGGGTTTCCCTTTCCATATTTTGTGAAGAAAATGTTGTATCTGACCAAATCTGAATAGTTCTGAAGTTGGGAGCTTAAGTTGTTTTTCACAATGTTTCAATGTTACAGGACCTGAAGCGAGAAAAAAGTGTCCTATCTGGTACAGCCCCTTATCCAGCCACCACTTAAAAGCGTTAATATCTTTTCCTGGGATAAAGTCGGGGTTATTAAATATGTGGGCAAGGGGTCTACAATCCGAAGTCAGGGATGGGAGGGTTTTCAATTTGTCCCAGAGGGATAGGGAATGTGAAAGGGTAGGGGAAAGAATTGGAGGCCTATCTCTAGTCGGGATCCATAATAAGAAATCCAGAGTATATGACGGGACTGCCTGTCTTTCTATCTGTATCCAGTCCGATTTCTCAAATTTAGAGTAGACCGTTGAAAGCTGAGCAATGCGTGCGGCCTGGAAATACCAAAACAATCTAGGCAAGCCCAGTCCCCCTGCTTTTTTGAGTCTAAAAAGTGAACCACAAGGTAGCCTGTGGCCTGATTTTCCCCAAACAAAATGAACAATCTTCTTTTGAAGGGATTGGAGGTGATCTTTCCTAATATTAATAGGGATCGCTCTGAACAAATACAAAAGGCGCGGGAGAAGGGTCATTTTAACCGAGTGGATTCTACCTAGCCATGATAGGTCGCCTTTCGCCCAATTCTTAAGATCCGTCTCAAGCTTCTTATAAATGGGGGGGAAGTTTACAGAGTACAACTGTTCTATTTTAGGGGGGAGGTTAATACCCAGGTATTCTATGTAAGAGTCTTTCCAGGTGAAGGCAAAGTTATCCTTCAAAGCTGAAACTATGTTAGGGTGCAGAGAGACATTAAGAGCTTGGGATTTTGCATAATTAACTCTCAGGCCAGAGACATGAGAGAAGTCTTTAAGTGTTTGGCATAGGGCTGGAAGGGAAGTAATGGGGGATGTTATGAAGAGCAGCATATCATCAGCAAATAAACCACATTTATGTGTCTGGGCCCCACACGAGACACCAAGGATGTTGGGATTTGTGCGTATGGCTATTGCCAGTGTTTCAATGGCAATGGCAAATATTAAAGGGGAGAGGGGACACCCCTGTCTGGTCCCCCTTGCGATAGGGAATGGAGAAGAATAATGGCCATGGAATCGGATCATTGCCCTCAGAGTAGAGTATAGGGCGTGAAGGATACCTAAAAATGTATTGCCAAATCCCCAGTGTTCCAGCAGGGAGAATAAGTAGGGCCATTCTATTGAGTCAAACGCCTTGTGCAAATCAAGAGACAGAAGCATACCATGTTGTTTGGGACCACCCTCCCAGTTTGACTGCAAAATTGAAACAATATCAATGGCCCTCCTTATTTGATCTGGTCCCTGACGGCCCGGAATAAATCCCACCTGGTCCTTGTAAACGTATTTACCTATAAAGGAAGCTAAGCGGTTGGCCAAAATTTTTGTTAAAATCTTTAAATCGTTATTTATTAGGGATATAGGCCTGTAATTCTCCACCTCTTCCGGGTTCTTATTGGGTTTAGGGGTCACTGTAATATAAGCGGTGTTAAGGTGAGGATCTAGAGGAGCCCCTTTAATTTTGGCATTATAAAACTTAGCCATATGAGGCGCTAAAAGTTCTGAAAATGCCTTATAATAAGGTGCTGATAGACCATCTGGTCCGGGTGCTGAACCCAATTTCAGGCCCTTAATGACCTCCTCTATCTCCTCTACTGAAAAGTCTGATTCCATAATATCCCTATGGTGGGATGAGAGGACTGGAATAGGGAGGTCCCTGAGAAAATCAGAGATCCCCGGGCCCCCACTTTGAATGGACGAACTGTAGAGTTTGGAGTAAAACCCCTGAAAGGTCTTCATTGTGAGTAGTATCTTAATGCACAATTACAACACATGTGCTCTGCAATGCAAGGCAATTCAGCACAATACCCTGTGTACTGTACATTGTTCTGCATGGAAAATGCAGACAACACATTTTTTTGTGCATTAAAGTGTGTTGTTGCCAATTCATTCATTTATGCAATGTTCGTCAATGCACAAACATGATTCTACTGTTGACTCACTGTAATAAGGTGTGCATAGGCACTCACTGTTTTATCTTCCAAATTATTTATAACTCTGTTTAGCAGATCCTTTCGTTAATGTACAGTACCTCTTTCAGTAACTATAAGCCTGCAAGCAGAGTTATCTTGATGAAAAATATGTTTTTAGAATTTTGGCAGATAAGACGGTAACATGTTTTATTTTTCTGTTTGCCTTTAGTATCACATTTACTTCAAATCTGCTAGAAAAGATATCAAAATTATGCTGCATTTTTTTTTTATTTCTGCAGTCAAAAATTAGTAGAGATGGTTGAAAATATATTTTTTTATTCTATTACATTATTTTTTAGATTTTCTGGATTTTTTCAAACTGAAATGACAAGTGTGTTTTTTGTTTTAACAGTTAAAATCTATTAACCTTGCTGTTGTTATCCTATTTGTTTAACATATTTTGGTATGCTTTAAATATTTTCTTAAGTGTATGATCAATTCTCAGGGATACTTTTAAAGTATAGACTTGCCAGAAGTTATTTCATTACTGTAGGTCAAAATGTCCTTAAATTCTCCTGTTTGCAAAAGTGATTATTTTATGTCTAAGGAAGATTACAACTGTTCCCCTTGGTGTGTTACAATATCTATTTCTCTCTGTTATATGACTTGCTTTGGAATAACTTGGTTCCCTTCAGACCACACAGCTCAAAATGTGAAGAACATTTTCTCCTGCCTACAGCAATTTTGAAAGTATTAGGTTAAGTGCCCTTTAGATTTTCAAAGTAAAAAGAAAAACAAAAAAAAAAGCAATGTTAAAAAAGCAATTTTGAAAAAAATAAAAAAAATAATATATATTCATAATATATTCTGCTGTTTACATTCTCATGTTTATTGTATTTGATGTGCCCCTTTTTTAAAGAGTCAAATTTGTAAAAAATACTGTACAGTTTTGTCAATGTAAATTATCGCTCCCTTATTAACCTCTTGACGACCATGTCATGAGTATATACGTTGGCAGAATGGCATGGCTGAGTAAAGTGACGTATATATATGTCACTTTGAATTTCCCGACGTGCGGGTGCTCCTGCCGCAAGCTCTGTGACCAAGCCCGCGAGACCCATGGACTCAATGTCTGCCAGTGTCCCACGATTGGGTCACAGAGCTGCCGAACGGGGAGAGGCCAGTGTAAACATGGCATCTCCCTGTTCTGCCTAGTGACACTGACACTGATCATCTGCTCCCTCTCATCACTCCCTAGGACACACTTAACCCCTTCCCAGCCCCTAGTGGTTAACCCCTTCACTGCCAGGCATATTTATAGAGTAAACAGTGCATTTTTATAGCACTGATCGCTGTATAAATGTGAATGGTCCCAAAATAGCATCATAAGTGTCCGATAGGCCCGCCATATTGTCGCAGTCACGAAAAAAATTTCTGATCGCCGCCATTACTAATAAAAAAATTATTATTAATAAAAATGCCATAAAACGTCCCCCTATTTTGTAGACGCTATAACTTTTGCGCAAACCAATCAATATATGCTTATTGCATTTTTTTTACAAAAAATATGTGGAAGAATACGTATTGGCCTAAACTGAAGAAAAAAATAATTATATATTTTTGGGAATATTTATTATTGCAAAAAGTAAAAAAAAAAATGTATTCCAAAATTATGGCTCTATTTTTCTTTATAGCACAAAAAATAAAAACCACAGAGGTGATCCAATGCCACCAAAATAAATCTGTATTTGTGGGGGGAAAAAATTACGCCAATTTTGTTTGGGAGCCACTTTTTATGACTGCGCAATTGTCAGTTAAAGCAATGCAGTGCAGAATCACAAAAAGTGGCCCGGTCATTTGGCAGCCAAATTGCCTGGGGCTGAAGGGGTTAAAAAAAAATATTTTTTTTTGGTTGAAAAAAACAACAACAATTCACATCACTGAATACAGATACATACCAAATAATCATAAAGTTAACTTTGAATTGTTTATTAGTGCTGAATAGTGCATGATACAGAGCAATAAACATAACATTGCGTGGTTGACTACACAATAAAGCGATAATGCCGGTCAATATAATACCATGGAGATAAGGAGTTTACAGAAATCTTGGACTGTAAATAATTGACTGGGTTTTCTACACAATAAATAACTACATACTGCAGTTTGCTGAATGTCTGTGAATGAAATGATTAGGTTATATGCAATGGTATACCATAGCAGCTCATTGCTGCCCTCCATGTGAATGCAAACTTTTCCAGTTTTCTTTTCTTTTCTCCCATGATTAAATAAGCCCTGTATTGAGGACTTCATTTTCATCACTCATTCTAAAAATGCAGTTACTTCAATATTTCCTGGAACAAGCATGAACACCAAGATAGACAGAGTGAAGTCATATATATATTATTTCTGCTTTTTCTACATCAGTGACCCAGAAAATACTAAAACCACTACTCATTGGAGCAGCCAGTGATACTGTACAGAAGAGATCAAGAATGGAACCTTCAATGCTTCCTTACTAAAGATTTTCTATAAGTGAAAGATAAATGGCAGGCTCAGCAATTAAGTGTAGAAATCGTTAAAGCGGATGGCCCATTCATTTTTTTTTTTTAAAAGCCAGCAGCTACAAATACTGCAGCTGCTGACTTTTAATAATAGGACACTTACCTGTCCTGGAGTCCAGCGGCCCCCTCCATCCACGGTGAGAGAACCAGGAAGAGAAGCGCTGCGGCTTCACTGCCCGGTTCCCTACGGCGCATGCGCGAGTCGCGCTGCGCCCGTCGATTGGCTCCCGCTGTGTGCTGGGAGCCGAGAGTTCCGAGTACACAACGGGAAAAAACAGTCTTTTGCCCGAAACTGCGGGCCGGAAGTGGGTGAAGATGAAAGAGAAAAAGCCGCACACCCCGAGTGCAAAAACATGAATGGAAAGATCCCCCAGTGGGGCTGTAGGGCGGCATGATGTACACAATGTAAATAGTATTTAAATTATTATAATAAAATCTTTACTTGTGGAAAAAGTCTAATGCGCTACTGTGAGTAAACTGTGGTGGAGGGGTGGATAGCTACCACTAATTGGAGCAGCTCAATCGTGTGTTCACAATCACAAAATGATAATAGGTAAAAAGGGTGATAAGCGCTACAAAAAACTGGTGCATAAATCCTGCAAAAATACTATGGTGACAGAGATATATATAACACACAATATGCAAAAACAAAAACAAAATCAAACCACAGCTGTTGCAAAGTGATGAAGCTGGATATTGCTAAATGCGACTAAGCCAAACAGTGCTAGATCAAGTGGCCTCAAAGGAAACAAATGATGCTAGATGATCATGAATAAAGTCCAGTGATTAAAACATAAATGTGACCGAAAGTGAGTAGGTGGTGAAGTCCCTTGAGGGTGGTGGGGGATGTGCTGGATTGAATCTATAGTACCAGGCCGGATGGGGCCGGCAACAGCTGGCGGGCTGGGTGATAATCAGATGGATGACTTATCCCACGATGTTTAAACAGTGCTGGACATCCCCAACAGGTAATGTAGTTCCCTTACCTTCCGGGTGCTATATGAAAGCATATAGTTGGATGGATCCAGGTATGCAGGTTTTCACTGTCACAGGTGGGTGTCCTCTGTTGTATCCAGGAACCGTTACTGATCCAAACTCAAACGTCCAAGTGTTGGATATGGTGAATGGGAGATGTAAAAAGGAAGGAGATCTCCAATGGTGAAGTATGTTTAACCAATCGTGGGTTTATTATAAAAATATATATATGGTATAAACAATTAAGAAATTCAGTTCAACAATGTGACAGATGGACTACTTTTGTAGTCCATCTGTCACATTGTTGAACTGAATTTCTTAATTGTTTATACCATATATATATTTTTATAATAAACCCACGATTGGTTAAACATACTTCACCATTGGAGATCTCCTTCCTTTTTACATCTCCCATTCACCATATCCAACACTTGGACGTTTGAGTTTGGATCAGTAACGGTTCCTGGATACAACAGAGGACACCCACCTGTGACAGTGAAAACCTGCATACCTGGATCCATCCAACTATATGCTTTCATATAGCACCCGGAAGGTAAGGGAACTACATTACCTGTTGGGGATGTCCAGCACTGTTTAAACATCGTGGGATAAGTCATCCATCTGATTATCACCCAGCCCGCCAGCTGTTGCCGGCCCCATCCGGCCTGGTACTATAGATTCAATCCAGCACATCCCCCACCACCCTCAAGGGACTTCACCACCTACTCACTTTCGGTCACATTTATGTTTTAATCACTGGACTTTATTCATGATCATCTAGCATCATTTGTTTCCTTTGAGGCCACTTGATCTAGCACTGTTTGGCTTAGTCGCATTTAGCAATATCCAGCTTCATCACTTTGCAACAGCTGTGGTTTGATTTTGTTTTTGTTTTTGCATATTGTGTGTTATATATATCTCTGTCACCATAGTATTTTTGCAGGATTTATGCACCAGTTTTTTGTAGCGCTTATCACCCTTTTTACCTAAAATCTTTACTTGGTTTGTACAATACAGTAACAATACAACATGGTAAGAACATTTCAAAAAATAACAAACATAGTACACTCTGTTTTGACATAAATGGAAGAAAAGTATCAACAGTGGCAAACAATCGGTAACAATACAATACATGATGGATCATAGTTCAATAGGTTTCCACATGAGTACCCCGACGCTTTCCACCAATTATTGTCACGTCTTCTTCAGGGGAATTGTACTCTGATGAAACATGTTAAAAATATATATTAGTGAGGTTCTAACCCTCTAAAAAATGAAAACATCCGTTAGAGGGATAGTGTTGAAATTATATTTACCACTTGAGGATTTATTGGAATGGCAGCAAACCAGAGATCATTGCTAGGGAGTGTAAAATGATCCATATACCCTCACAGACAAACCTCCTATTCCACCGGGCGGGAAACAGTCAAATGAAAAGGCTATGCAAGGAGTCACAGATGTAGACCTTTGGGGGGGAGAGAGAGGACCGAATGGAACCTGTAATGGTTAAATATTTAAATAAGTGTGGGGAAGGTTAATGTAAGTCCTAGGATAATTGCAACAGCGTAAGTAACATATATTGGACTACAGCCTCAACCACATCTGGTGATCTGGTGGGATCATCAGCGTGGGCATAAATGAAGAGTATATATTAATTAGTTGTAATTGGTGTTGTATACATACACCAATATTGGTGTGTAGTACTGATATAGAAAGGGTTATACCTCACCAAGGATGATATAGGTGGGTTGGACCTCATACTGGTATCGGAGTGGTGAATGTGAGAAAGGGTGTGTGTTGGATGTGTGTGGAAAGTGAGTGAAGTAATTGAAAAAGGATTGATGAAAGAGAAACAAAAAAGAGGTGCTAGTGTGTTGGGTGAAGGTCAATGGGCAAGAAAGGAAGAAATGAATATATATATATATATATATATATATATATATATATATGTGTATATATGTGTATGTGTATTTCTAAAGCAGGTGAAGACAAGTGAATGAGATGGGTGAATGTGAGTGTTAATTGGGAATAGGTGTTAAACACTGAGTATCAGTAATGAGTGCCTGTCCCAGTATTGGTTAATTACATAAAGTATAAATGTGGATGGAATGTACCAGATTAATAGGAGTATAAAATAGAAAAAAAGGTTAAAGGATTGATGTTAAATACGCTGGATGTAGGTACTTGCATAGGCTCCAATTCCAATATGTGTATGGAAAGAGCTCTCCCAGGATCGCAAACAGATCCACAGGAGATAGCACTTATATATGATCTAAGTGAATGATTATCAGGTGTCATTCGCTCCCTCCCACCCTGTGATCAGATTTTCCTGGTGGGCAAACACTCTGCGACTCCCTCGGCGTTCCTGTGAGCTTCCGCCCCGACAACTGCCGTCACCTCTATCGCAAATGCGTGATGTCATGGCGCTGTAGCACACGCCGGGCCGAAGCCGTACATGCGCACAGCGCCATGCATCGTCTAGTGGTGATCAAGGAACGCCGCCGGCGTACCTACATTCAGCATATTTAATATCAATCCTTTAACCTTTTTTCCTATTTTATACTCCTATTAATCTGGTACATTCCATCCACATTTATACTCTATGTAATTAAACAATACTGGGACAGGCACTCATTACTGATTACACTCATTACAACATACATTTTTGGCCCATACCTGCTCTAACATTACCACTTCAACAATTTCTATATATAGCCCCCAGTACCACCTGGTACACCTTTGAAGTTTCCCCTCCCCAAGGCTTTGTCCTAGCTATTCATCCAAGAACCATTTATTTTTGGTTGATACTCACCAGAATGTCATGTGCTGCTTTGACCCCTATTTATAGCCCCTAGCTCCAACCATTCAATGATGTTCATCTAACAACCTAACGTACATACACCTACAATCTTTCCTAGTTTTTACCCACTTCAGCAACTATAGATACACATGGTTCAAGCCCCTCTCTCTTCCCTCCCCCTCTGCCCTTGGTGGGGATGCTGTCCTCTCTAGGCTACCCGGCGCAGTGGAGAGACGTGTATGTTTACATTTCTCCCCTTCTATATTACTTTCCCAATGACGGGCCGTTCCATCTCCGGCCACCAGGGGAAGCACTACGGGCCGGCGGCGTTCCTTGATCACCACTAGACGATGCATGGCGCTGTGCGCATGTACGGCTTCGGCCCGGCGTGTGCTACAGTGCCATGATGTCACGCATTTGCGATAGAGGTGACGGCAGTTGTCGGGGCGGAAGCTCACAGGAACGTCGAGGGAGTCGCAGATTGTTTGCCCACCAGGCAAATCTGATCACGGGGTGGGAGGGAGCGAATGACACCTGATAATCATGCACTTAGATCATATATAAGTGCTATCTCCTGTGGATCTGTTTGCGATCCTGGGAGAGCTCTTTCCATACACATATTGGAATTGGAGCCTAGGCAAGTACCTACATCCAGCGTATTTAATATCAATCCTTTAACCTTTTTTTCTATTTCATACTCCTATTAATCTGGTACATTCCATCCACATTTATACTCTATGTAATTAACCAATACTGGGACAGGCACTCATTACTGATACTTAGTGTTTAACAGCTATTCCCAATTAACACTCACATTCACCCATCTCATTCACTTGTCTTCACCTGCTTTAGTAATACACATACACATATATACACATATATATATATATATATATATATTTTTTTTTTTTCATTTCTTCCTTTCTTGCCCATTGACCTTCACCCAACACACTAGCACCTCTTTTTTGTTTCCCTTTCATCAATCCTTTTTCAATTACTTCACTCACTTTCCACACACATCCAACACACACCCTTTCTCACATTCACCACTCCGATACCAGTATGAGGTCCAACCCACCTATACCATCCTTGGTGAGGTATAACCCTTTCTATATCAGTACTACACACCAATATTGGTGTATGTATACAACACCAATTACAACTAGAAAAAAGGGGAAGTAGGTGGAAGAATGTTTCCCAACAGTGATTGATAGATACTCACAATCCTGAAATGAAACGTATATAAAAAGAATTGAACAAGAAGGGTTGAGGAAGAGCCTCCTCCCAACTTTGAGGATTTTAATGTGAGATATCAATCCTGGTAATAAGGTAGGCACACCAAACACGTACGTTATATATCAAAATTAGAAAATGTAATTGTATACTTGGCTAGCTGCCGGTGTGGTGCTTTCTACATCGGCAAGACCAAACGCCCCTTTGCAAAAAGAATCCAGGATCACTTATACTATTTGGATGCTGGCCTTCTATACACTCCAATATGCAACCACATAGGATTACATCATAGTTATGATCCTTTGTTTCTATCCTTTTTTGCATTAGAGGTAATCTCAATGCCAGAAAGGGGTGGTGACTTCGATAAAAAGATCCTACAACGCGAAGCACGCTGGATATTCAACCAGAGAGCAACCTACCCTCCAGGCTTAAATACCTCACTGTCATACCGGTCTTTCCTTTAATAATAACAAAAACAAAATATTAATGTATATATGCCTAATGGTCACGGTTTATCTGTGCTCTTTTCAAGGATATATATGGTAATTGTGGTAACTAGGTGTGGAGGTACTATTAATTCCCAATAATCTTTGAAAGAACAGCTGCTGTGTAATATATGTATTTATTTCTGCTTCCTAAATCTGACTTATCCATTTATTTGTTTATAATGTCTCTGTCTATTCTGTCAGTATACTGATATCCAAAAGAACTATCAACTCAAACCTGAGTCTATCGATCAGAAATACTGCATTAAATATATATCCTATATTATGCTGATGTATATATTTGATATAAAATGTTTTATTTTATTTGTAAAGAGATGCTAATGCTTTGCTAATATCCTGCTTTGATTTATGTGACAAACGCCCCACTGATTCCGGCTGGCTTGGATTGATATCTGAGTGGGAATTGTTTTGGTGTGGCTGATTGTGCGTCCCATGGGAAGGCTAACCTGATGTCCAGGGAACGCCCCCCCTCCCTCCGCCATGTCTGACGGAGGGAATGCGCTGCCTACCTGTTTTTGATTGGCTGTCTGCCAATGAGCAGTGGCTATTCATGGTGACGTGTGGCGCCTCTATTTGCGCTTCACGCCCGCATGACTATCCTTAGTTCCGGGTCTGCGTGCGCATCTGCTGGGACGCACGGACCGGAAGTGATGTCAGAGGTCACTAGTGACCTTTCACTTCCGGTAAGGGTGAGCGTTTAAAAGCGGCGCTGACAATCCTCATGTCAGACGCCGCTCTGGATGCGCGAGGTGTACTACCACTCTCAGAACTTGGGGCATACCTGAATCGGAGTACTCTATATCCCACAACTCTTACTAGTTCCATCTTGTAAAATAAGGTAACAACTTCTATATCTTTTGTCATATATGCAACTATTTAGTCTGCAATATACTCTATTCCTCTACTAATATACCCAGAGTGACACTTTTTTATTTGTTACTTAACGTTGGTGTTAATTCTATCCCCATTATCAATACTGATATCTACTTGTTGTGACCACTTTCTTTGGATAGTAGTAATCAAGAGGCAATTTATAACACTGCCAGGGAACATCAATATATTATTGTTTAAAGCACCACCTAGTGGCAAACTAGGATATAGCTGTTGGATATCTATCTTGGAGATATATATATCATAGTGTAGTATGGCCACTATATAATTAATTAACTCTATGAACTGCATTCCTTTAGGAAACTTGGTAATTTTTAGCCTTGATATATAATTAATAATAACATATAACCAATTAAAATTAAAATTAAATCAAATGCTTGTGCAGCTCTAGATATAAATAATATAAATCAAAAAAATGTAACTATTAATTTAGGATACATTTTTCTATACATCCATCTTTGATAATTTTCAGAATTCAAGTCTGGGAGTGGTACCAAACCTCAACACCCTATCACTCACATTTCATGACCAAGTGGATCTGGCTTCCACGGGTTTTCTTTCCCGTCTTTGATTTGGTCTTATGCTGTCGGGATAGGAGGGGCGTTTTGACTTTATGTCTAGTCGCACTAATTCGAAAGCAGGATTGGTAAGCACACTTTCTTATATATTTTGTTTGATGTTTATATATTTATTATCTATTATTATTTTTTGTTGAAATGTTGATACCTTGTATGAATATTTTTATACAATTTGTTATATTTGCTGTTTTGTATTAATGGCATCTATTGTTACATACAGATGACTATCTTTCAGAAGAGACCGAGGTGTAAAGCCCTGAAGAAGCATATTTATGCGAAACTAGTTGGCAATAGTGTACAAAACTCCGTCTGTGCCTCTCTGTAAATATTGTGGTCGTCTTTCAATCACTTTGTTCTTTATGTATAAAAACTTGTTTTTATGTAAATTTAATTTTCTAATTTTGATATATAACGTACGTGTTTGGTGTGCCTACCTTATTACCAGGATTGATATCTCACATTAAAATCCTCAAAGTTGGGAGGAGGCTCTTCCTCAACCCTTCTTGTTCAATTCTTTTTATACCAATTACAACTAATTAATATATACTCTTCATATATGCCCACGCTGATGATCCCACCAGATCACCAGATGTGGGTGAGGCTGTAGTCCAATATATGGTACTTAAGCTGTTTCAATTATCCAAGGACTTACATTAACCTTCGCCACACTTATTTAAATATTTAACCATTACAGGTCAGAGTCAGACACCGAGAGAGTAGGACGCTCTCCAACGAGTCTCTCTCTCAGGGATAGTGCAGGGTCCTCCCACTGTGCGGCTTCGGCCTCACAGACAGACAGGCAGGCAGGAGTTCCACCTCCCTGTCATCCATCCACCCTTCACTAGCCACTCGGACGAGCCTCTCTCCCCCCTCCTGGACTTCCACAGCTTCCCCCGGCTTCCCCCGGTGCACCGGACCTGGTAAGCCTTCTTTTGGGAGCAGCAGGCGGCCGTCCTTTTCAGGACAAGCCGCAGCAGCCTCCCCAATCCCCACGGTTTCTTCCCCGCTCCTTACTTCCACCCCCCGCAGGCGTCCTTGCCGGCAGCTAGCTCACAAAACCGCCGCTGCCCTCGGGAGCGGTGTTTTCTGTCATCCGTGCCGACCGGTGGAGGTTCGCGGCAGCCGCTACTTAGGAAAGGCCGCGGCTTCATCCGCAGCCTAGCGGCGCGCCGCTCTCCACCCCCCAACAGTCGGGTCTACCACACTATTTGAGCCACTTAGCCCCCCCCTGCCCCAATAGAGCCCCCTTGCCCTCCGATCATCTCTGTTAGCCCCCAGGCGCCTCTCTACCTGGTACCCCCTAGCCTTGTACCCCCCAGCCTGGATTCTGCTGCCAGGTCGGCGGCCATCTTGCTCCACCCTGCCCCATCCTGTCATTACAACTTGATCCAGGACTCAGCTCGATCGCCTCTTTAGGGGTCAGGAAGGAATTTTTTTTCCCTACCACAGCATATTGGCGCTGCGTGGTCAGGGTTTTTTTCGCCTTCCTCTGGACCAAACCAGGATCAGAGGATTTAGTTATCCTTATGAATCCACCCCCCCCCCCCGCCCTTGGTTCCACAGCGGTCATGATTATTCGGCAATACTCGGCAGAGAACATTTGGGATCTCGGTCGATTTGCCGCAATTCTGCCGGCCGCCACCAAAAAAACCCTTAGAAATCTGCGGCTTTTGAGGATCGATCGACGATCGACTGCCAGAAATCGCCATTTACCCCGGCACAAGCACATATCATGTGCTTTGGTCAACACGAGATCGGCAGTAAAACACCGATTAGAAATCCACGATTTCTTATTACAACATGACTTAGACTGCCTCTTTATTACAGAGAGCTGGCTCACAGCCGACTGTAACACCATTCTAGGAGAATTGGTGCCAGAAAACTACCGTATTATTACGGAAAACAGAATAGGGCAAAGAGGAGGAGGACTGGCGGTGATCCATAAGATGCATCTTGCGATCACAAAACCAAGCCTCCAAAACCCTCTTCCATTCATGGAAACCCTTACTCTTCAACTGCAAGTAAACGGCCAGGAGACCGTCCGGATTCTACTCTGCTATAGGCCACCTGGCCCCAAATCGCAGCTGCTCCCATCTTTGACGGACTTTGTCTCCACTTATACCCTGAACAGCAAACACCTGTTGCTGCTCGGGGACTTCAATCTCTGGGCCAACTCCCCGCAAGACCCCATTGCCGACTCCTGCATCAACCATCTGGAAGGATTAGGGCTTCAGCAACTAGTATGTGGGCCCACACATGCTTCAGGTCATACGCTCGATCTTATTTTCAGACAAGATCTGGAAATACAAATCTTGGAAAATGAACCATTGCCATGGACAGATCACCATGCAATTAAATTCATTATTTCCGAATTCCCCCCCTTAACCAAAACATCAAATCCAGTGACAACACACTGGACCAGATGTCAGAAGAAGCTCCACTCGGAACTCTTCAAAGCCACGTTATGGGGAAAAATAAACACAATTCAGCCGCACCAAACAGCGGAAGAAACACTGGAGGCCATAAACACAGCACTATTGCAGTCAGCTGACTTGATAGCGCCGAAACGAAAGACCCAGATCAGGAAAAATAACTCCGGCTGGTTCAACAACCAGCTGGCGTTACTGAAGCAAGAGCGCAGAAGGGCAGAAGCAGCCTGGAAAAGAAGCTCTTCAGACGAGAACCTCGCGGTCTACAAAGCAATTACCAGAAAATACTACAAGCAAATCTTCGAAGCCAAGAAAAACTATTTTTCTGAGGCTATCAAGGGTGCCCTAAATCGCCCCCGCGAACTCTTCAAACTGGTCACTCAGACCATGAATCCAAGATGTCTTGAGGCCCCCAACTTGGATACACAAGAATTTTGCGATGAGTTATCGGATTGCTTCATTAACAAAATTGAGGCAATCCGGCAAAGCATTCAGCAAAACAATTTCTCTCCCAGCCCCCCCCGTAGTCGTTTACACAGCACCGACAGCAATTCACCACAGTCTGGTGAGTTCACGCTGGAACCCATCTCCATTCAGACCACAAAAAATATCATCGGCACTCTGCGCAACAGCACTGCGCCAAATGATATTATCCCCACCAAACTGCTGAAGGAATGCGCCGACATCCTGGCACCTCCTGTCACGCAGCTTATCAACCAATCCTTCAGGGAGGGCCTAATGCCCTCCCAGCTGAAGGAGGGCTTCATTCATCCTATCTTGAAGAAAGCCACTTTGGATCCCAAGGATCCACTCAACTGGCGCCCCATAACAGGCCTAACTGTTCTCTCCAAGGTAATGGAGAAAGCAGTGGTACAGCAGCTGAAACAGCATCTAGATACCCATAACTTACTTGACCCATTTCAATCAGGATTCCGTCCCGGACACGGGGCGGAAACAGCATTGCTCAAGATATGGGACGACGTTCTCGAGGCCGCAGACGAAGGAGAATCTTCTCTTCTGGTTCTGCTGGACCTAAGCGCAGCCTTTGATACAGTTGATCACAAGCTGTTATTGTCTCGACTGGCTAAAATAGCCAAAGTCGCAAAAAGCGATCTATCCTGGTTCTCCTCTTTTTTGGAAAACAGATCGCAAACAGTGAAGCTAGGACCCTTCTCTTCTGAACAACGCACATTATCGTGCGGGGTCCCTCAAGGATCTCCCCTGTCGCCAATGTTATTCAACATTTATGTGCGTCCTCTTTTTGAAATCATCAGCAGCCAAAAACTGCTATATTACTCTTATGCAGACGACACGCAACTGTACTTCCGCATTTGCAATAAAAAGGATCACCACCTCAATCTAGAGACATGCCTCTCTTTGATAGAGGACTGGATGACAAAGAGTTATCTCAAACTCAACGGAGCAAAAACAGAACTTATTCTGTTTCACGCCAAGCGTAGGAATCCAGCGACAATAACCTGGATCCCCCCGCCCATTCTGGGCAAAATCATCACCCCTAGCGCCAAAGTCAAAAGTCTTGGTGGTCATCTTTGACTCCGACATGACAATGAACGCACAAATAGGGTCAGTAGTCAGCGGGTCTCACCATCTGCTGCGCCTACTACGCAGACTCACGCCATTTATTCCCAAGAAAGACATAGCGGTCGTGGTGGGAGCAATTGTAAACTCCAGACTGGACTATGCAAATGCCCTTTACCTCGGACTCCCCAAGTACCAAATCGCTCGTCTGCAAGTCGTTCAAAATACGGCCGCCAGACTTGTGACTGGGAAAAAACCCTGGGAATCAATCTCACCTTCACTGAGATCTCTTCACTGGTTACCAGTTAAAGACAGAATCACCTTTAAAGCACTCTGTCTAACGCATAGATGTATCCATGGGAATGCTCCCCATTATCTATGCGAAAAATTAAAAGTTTACAAGCCCAATCGTATCCTTCGATCCATCAATCAAAATCGGCTTCAGATACCGAAAGCCAGATACAAGTCCAAAGGTGATAGGAGATTCGCTGTCCAAGGTCCCAAACTATGGAACGCCTTACCAGCGAGTATTCGGCTGGAGGAGAACTACTTGGTCTTCAGGAGAAAGATTAAGACTCATCTCTTTTGATCTCAAAGGAGACAGGAACAACAAGCGCCCAGAGGCGATTTATTTCGCATGTGCTGCGCTATATACGTTTTTCATTCATTCATTCATTCATTCATTCACAGGTTCCATTCGGTCCTCTCTCCCCCCCCCCCAAGGTCTACATCTGTGACTCCTTGCATAGCCTTTTTATTTGGCTGGGGAATGGGAGGTTTGTCCGTGAGGGTATATGGATCATTTTACACTCCCTAGCAATGATCTCTGGTTTGCTGCCATTCCAATAAATCCTCAAGTGGTAAATATAATTTCAACACCATCCCTCTAACGGATGTTAGCATTTTTTAGAGGGTTAGAACCTCACTAATATATATCTTTAACATGTTTCATCAGAGTACAATTCCCCTGAAGAAGACCGTGACAATAATTGGTCGAAACGCGTCGGAGTACTCATGTGGAAACCTATTGAACTATGATCCATCATGTATTGTATTGTTACCGATTGTTTGCCACTGTTGATACTTTTCTTCCATTTATGTCAAACCAGAGTGTACTATGTTTATTATTTTTTTAAATGTTCTTACCATGTTGTATTGTTACTGTATTGTACAAACCAAGTAAAGATTTTATTATAATAATTTAAATACTATTAAATATGCCCTACAGCCCCACTGGGGGATCTTTCCATTCATGGAAGTGGGTGAAGATACCTGTCTTTAGACAGGTATCTGCACCCCCCTCCCCCCTGAAAGGTGTCAAATGTGACACCGGAGGGGGGGAGGGTTCCGATCAACGGATCTTTACTTTAGGGTGGAGATCCGACTTAAGCTGGATGTGCAATTACTACTATTCTGCAGTTTAGACCATTCTGTGTCTTTGTGCTCACTTCATGGTGCCACAAAACTAATGCTGCGTACACACGGTCGTTTTATGTCTTCAAAAAAACGACCAAAAAAAATTCGAACATGCTTGAATTTTTTGTGTCGTTTTTCAGAATGCCGTCTTTTGTTTCACAAAAAATGGTCGTGTGTGGGCAAAACGACGTTTAAAACAACGTTTTTAAACCCGCGCATGCTCAGAAGCAAGTTATGAGACGGGATCTTCAATGGAACAGAGTGCCGTCGAAAGTGTCTTACGTAACCACGCTTTGCAAGAGCATTTTCAGAAAACGATGGTGTGTAGGCAACATCATTTTTTAAAATGAAGTTTGAAAAACGTTGTTTTGTTTCGTGAGATAAAACAACGTTTTTTACATCACAAAAAGTGATTGTGTGTATGGGGCATTATGCTGTCCATAGACCAGTAGATTTTTGAACGTACATTCATACAAAAATTCATACACAAATTATGACCAGTGCATTCCATGACTTGATAAAACTCATTCAAATGTACTTTACAATTGTGTTTTTCTTTTAATATTTGATTTTGGAGCAAACAGAATTTTCTGAACATTTTCCATCCTGTTCAATATGAAATGTGATTTCACCCCACTAGCAATTAGAAAATCAAACAAATGTTGTGAAAACATTTTTTTTTTTTTTTATGAAATTCTACTAGTACTTTAAATGGTCAACTTTATTCTGAAGTCTGAGGCTAATGCCGCGTACACACGATCACTTTTTTGCGATGAAAAAAAACGGCGTTTTTTAAAACGTAATTTAAATTGATCATGTGTGGGCAAAACATTGTTTTTTGTCTTAAAAAAAACGACCAAAAAACAATTCCAACATGCTTGAATTTTTTGTGTCGTTTTTCAAAACGTCGTTTTTTGTGTCATAAAAAGTGATGGTGTGTGGGCAAAACGATGTTGAAAACGACGTTTTTAAACCCACGCATGCTCAGAAGCAAGTTATGAGACAGAGCTTCAATGGAAAAGAGTGCCGTCGAACGTGGTGTACGTCACCACGCTTTGCTAGAGCTTTGTAGAAAAACGATGGTGTGTACGCAACGTCGTTTTGGAAAATGAAGTTTGAAAAACGTTGTTTTTTTTCATGATTGAAAACGTTGTTTTTTTTCATCGCAAAAAGTGATCGTGTGTACGCGGCATAACACATAGCTTCTGGACTGGATGATTTCCATCTTCCTCTTGCTGCATCCTTCGCACCCAGAATGACAATGACACACTCCCTAGAACTTGCTCATTAAGACACCATGATTGGCTGTCACAGTGGCCACCAGACTGGAAGTTTACCTTTATTATCTATGTTGCCCTTCTCTGGACTCTCTCCAGTTCCAGCACATCCTTCCTGAGGACTGGTGCCCAGAACTGGATGGCATACTCAATATGCAGCCAGACCAGAGTCTTGTAGAGTGGGAGAATTATCGTTTTATCTCTGGAGTAAATCCCCTTTTTAATGCATGCTAATTATGTCAGGAATGGTCCCCCCTGTTGGTAAATCTGCCTGTTAGTCTGGCTGCAGTACCGGCCTCCACCAGCGGGGGGTTCCTGGTCTTCTGGAGCTCACAGCTTTTCCTACGTTCAGGTGTGACCTGAACGTAATTTACACACCCCCTATTTATACCCGGCGAGCTCAAGCAGAGCTCGCCCTAGGTATCTTCATATCTGCTGGACCTAAGCCTGTACCCTGACCTGTATTTTGATCCTGATTCGGTACCTTGATCCTGTTCTGATCCTGATCCCTGATCCCGCCTGGACTTGTCTGCCCTGCATCCTGATCCCTGATCCCGCCTGGACTTGTCTGCCCTGCTTCCTGATCCCTGTCTCCCCTTAGCCTGTATCCTGCAGCTAGTCCATCCATCCGACCCCTGCTCCGTCCTGTCCCATCTGCTGATATCCCTTGTGTATGACCTCGGCCTGGCTTGACCTATGTGTACGGTATTCCCTTCTTGATTATATATATATTGTTTGCTATCTTCACTGGTTGTCCTTATTTACTTAATTAAACACCTTTTACTTCACTGATCATATTGTCTGGTCTCTCTGTGCAGTCACACGGGTCTGATCTCTCATCCCTCCTGACAATTATCTGTTGGCTTTGCTTGCAGCAGCTTGGCATTGTATGCCATCGCTGAAGCTGTCATCTACTAGTACCCCCAAGTCCTTTTCCATCCTAGATTCCCCCAGAGATTCTAGTCCTAGCTAGTAACTTGCGTTCATATTTTTTTTATTAATAATTTGTATTTGGTTATCAAAGACATAACATATTCAACTACAAGTACAAGTTTGGACGCAGCCGCATTAGAAACTGTGCATATAATGAGTTGTATACATATAATAGAAAAAGAGGTTACATATGACAGAACTTTTCATCGTAAGACACTAGTCCACTGTTCATGTTGGTTGTTCAGTTCAATTAAATTTTTAGCTTCTAGTAGTGTTCGGGCTAGCTTGTCTTTGTAGTAGTGCTACTCAACTAACTACTAAGTCTCTATTTCATCAGTTTTTTTCAGAGACTGTCTGGTTGCGTTTAGTATGTTGAATGATGAACGTGTAAATATACTAGGTTTGGAGAATAGGTTTCCGAAATCTGCGATTATTAAAGAGAAGGTGAGGATCACAATAGGTGTTTTGGAGGACTGGGGAGAAGGAAAGGTTATGCGGCTCTGGGAGTAGGGCCGTAGGGAAGGGGGAGTTTTCATCTGTTGTGACGTAATTTCGCCAACATGCCCATATTTACGCAAATTTGGACCAGGGTGTCTCTCGCTTGGTGTATAAGTTCCTCCATTTCTGCTTATTTTTGTATTTGTGCGAACCATTCGGTCATGGGTGGTGGCTCCGGAGAGCTCCATTTTGCCTTGATGCACATCTTTGCTGCATTTCCCATGTGCATGGCAAGTGAGCGAAGGTATGCACTTTTTGGCACCAGAGAATAGTGTAGCATAAATTAGACGGTGCAGTGTAGCATAAATTTATACTGAATCTAATTGAACTGTTATTGCTGTTTCTCACTTGCCCCGCATTTCCACATGTCCACTACTCAGTTTCTCCCTGTGCTTCTATGCATAGAAATTATTTAAATGTCACACTTGGGTTTATTTACTACAGCTGGAGGATGCATAATCAGCTTCTAAACTCAGCTTGTTTAATTTAGTAAGCTTTGGCAATAAAAACTGGAAGCTGATTGGTTTCTATGCAAAAGTGAGCTTGGTTTCTGCATCCTCCAGCTGTAGTAAATAAACCTCAGTGTGATATTTCATCAAGGTTAAAAAAAATATAGTAAACATTGCAAGGTACCACTGGCCAGTACACCATCCTGAAACCAACACTTTCTGCATTGTAAACTATGGTGAGAATCAAGCTTAATAACTGAAAACAGAAAACAACACTAAATAGTGTTTTAAGAAACAGCTGAATTTGTTGAAAGCTATATCTGAGAAAAAATAAAATAGGATTGCTTCAAGCTCTTCAATCTGATTCCGATTCTCTCAAAATAATACTATAAAATGGTGTAAGAGTAGTTTATATTATTTTTGTATCATTTTCAATTGTAAAGAATCATTCTTCATAAGCAGCTATATAAAGTCATTCATTGGTATAGTAAAACCTTTTTCTTGTCTTTTGCTTTTCATTTTCTGAATCATAAAGTTCTGTGGAGTGTACATAAAATAATATGAAAGTTGTAGGAAAAAAAAGAATTGTGATCAAGAACCAGTGTAAATAAGCTATATATATATATATATATATATATATATATATATATATATATATATATATATATATATATATATATATATATATATATACTGTATATATACACACTGAGAAAATTATAAACGCAATTCTTTTGTGTTTGCCCCCATTTATCATGAGCTGAATGCAAAGATCTATGACTTTTATATGTACACAAAAGGCCTATTTCTCTTAAATACTGTTCACAAATCTGTCTAAGCCCTGGTTCACACTGGTGCGTTTTGACATGCGATTTGACATGTCAAATCAGTGGCATTTGCCAGCAATTGCTGGCAGTAGGACATCCTAATTTGCAGCGCTTCACCGATTTCAAAAAGTTGTTTCTGTACTACTTTTGCAATTTCGGCTTGGGATTTACATCAGGACTGACAGGACATGAGTAAAGTTGTGCGAGTTCAGCTGAACTTGCACGGCTTCATTCCCGTGGCACAGTGTGAACCTGTGTAATGGCCCATACACACGATCCGAATATCGGCCGAAGGATCGTACGACTTTTTTCGCTTAATAATCGCGAGTAAAATAAATAGGTTTTTAAACTCACGAAAATTATCGTACGATAGAAAAAAACGGTCGGAAGTGATGTCACGTGTTGAAATATATTTGTATTGTATTATCGGACGACGGCTGTACTGACTAAACGAAAATTGGACGATCGGACATCGGACGAGAAAAATTTTCGCGCTTGTCCGATCGAATTTAATCGGATGAACGGTCGTGATCGGCTGTCGAAAGTAGTGTACACACGATCCGAAAATCGTACGATCCATCATCGGACGATCGTTTTCGTCCGATATTCGGATCGTGTGTATGGGGCATTAGTGAGCATTTCTCCTTTGCTGAGATAATCCATCCACCTCACAGGTGTGGCATATCAAGATGCTGATTAGACAGCATGATTATTGCACTGGTGTGCCTAAGGCTGGCCACAATAAAAGGCCACTCTAAAATGTGCAGTTTTACTGTATTGGAGTGTTCGGGGGGGTCCAAAAACCAGTCAGTACCTGGTGTGGCCACCATTTTCCTCACACAGTGCAGCACATGTCCTTCGCATAGAGTTAATCAGGTTGTTGATTGTGGCCTGTGGAATGTTGGTCCATTCTTCTTCAATGGCCGTGCGAAATTGCTGGATATTGGCAGGAACTAGAACACGCTGTCGCATATGCTTTTTTTTTTTTTTTTTTTTTAAAGTGTATTTTTGTGCGTGAACTCGAGAGAGAGGAGCCGGACTGCAGGAGTTGGGAGTAGGCAGACCCTCCCCCCGGAGGCAATCGCCATCCTTCTCCATGCCCCTGGTGGCAATGGCGGGTGTGAAGGGGGGCCTCCCACTCACCCCGCCCTACCTGCTCCTCTTGGGAGCCCAACTGGGGCCCAATGGGACCCCAATGGGGCAGAGGGACTCCCCCTAAGAGGGAGTGAGGGGGCCTAGCCCACCCAGCCAGCCCCGTAGGTCCTTCACCTCTCTTTATTTTAGGAGACCGCATGGCCAAAGTGCGTGTGTTTTAAACCAATTTCGTGTGCGTGCAAGTGTGGTGGTTTTTGTGGGGGGGTGGGCGTACTAAGCACAGGCGTACCTTGCATAGCACACCCACCGGGAGCCGGGCTGAGACCACCAAACTCAATTCACATGTAGCCAAGACCGGGATCCGAACCCTTGGCTGCAGAGGTGAATGGCTTGTCAGCGCAGTGCCAATCACGTTGAGCCACCACAGCTCCCTTAAAATATGCTGATCCAGAGCATCCCAAATATGTTTAATGGGTGACATGTCTGGTGAGTATACTGGCCATGCAAGAACTGGGATGGTTTTAGCTTTCAGGAATTGTGTACAGATCCTTGCAACATGGGGCTGTGCATTATCATGCTGCAACATGAGGTGTTGGTTTCGTGTGGGTGAGCAGTTTACTGATGTCAACGTTGTGGATTGAGTGGCCCATGGTGGTGGGGTTATGGTATGGGCTGGCGTATGCTATGGACAACAAACACAGGTGCATTTTATTGATGGAATTTTGAACGCAAAGAGATTCTATGACTATATCCTGAGGCCCATTGTTGTACCATTTATCACATGTCATATATTATTGATGTTCTATGTTTAGCACTCGACTGTAAAGATCCTTTATTTTGTCATTTTTTATATGCAATATACAATTAACGAATGTGATTTTCTTTCAATAGATTTTTATTTAGGTATAAGTAAGAGTATTATATCACGGTACAGCATAAACAATCATTCAAACCTCCGATGAAAAAATATTCAACATGAGCAATACATCAAAAACATACCGATTCCTAATTCCTTATCTTTCCCTTATTGTGGCCTTCGCCAGTATCTAAAGAAGGTGAGGACTCCCCAATCCCAGCACCCCTAACAGGATCTAACTGTGTTGGGAATAGAGGGATGCCACCTCCTCCCCCATAGCAGATCGCTCATCAGATGTTTGTGCTCTGACTGGCCAGCAAGGTACGGTAATGTGGGGAAGGCCAGAGCTGTGAGACTAGTGGAACATAAGTGGAGTCAATCCTAGGGTGTCTTTTAGACCTCAGTTGCCCCTAAAGCTTGAGACCAAACTAGGTCAAAGCTGTATCTGTGGATCAAACATAACAAGTAGATAGATAGAGAATACAGAAAAGACTACTGTATGAGAAGAAGAAGAGAAAGAGAAAGAAAGATGATGACAAAGAATTGGATGACGGTATGGTGCTTGCTCCTACACGACTAACCAGATGGGTCAGTAAGGGCCAGTGAACAGGAAATGTATTTGGACCAGGGTGGCTTCATTTCTGTCGACAGTATCCAAGAGGATGCTGACTGTTTTCTCCTGAGCCATAATCCAACAGATCTTTTTTTTTAACTAATCAAAATGAGACCATGAGCTGTTTCCAAGCACAGGCAATCGTTAATTTGGTCCTGAGAAGTAGAAACCTAATAAGGCATTGGGCTAATTTCTGAATCCTGGGGTTAGAAAAATTTAGTAGAGCATACTGAGGGGTTTTGGAATGGGTAAATCTGTAATTTTCCTAATTTGGAAGATTTTGTCCCATAGGACCCTGATTTTGGGGCAATCCCACTAAATGTGTATGATGGAACCATTATGACCGCAGTTGCAAAAGCACAGGGGAATGCGTTCAGGTAGAGTTTGGCTATCCTTGAGGGAACCATATACCATCTCATTAAGATTTTCATATTAGCTTCAACCAGTGCTTTGTTGAGAATGCCCTTTGAAGCTGCGACAGCAGCTCTGTGCCACTCAGCTAAGCTCCATTGTTGTTGTAGGTCATTCTCACATGCTTGCATGAAGAGCGTTTTGGAATCAGCCCTAGCCAGTGCTCGGTAAATCACTGTTATCCCCCTTCTGCTCCATGGCCTAACAGCACCACCTTTCATAGTCTGTGATAGATAGAGGTTTGTGTTTGGAGGGCCCTGGAGAATGGATAAAATGGGAGATTTGCTGAAGTCTAAACCTTTCTAACCTTGGCATGTCAAGTTTACTGGTACAGTGTTCTAAGGTGAAAGGACCCGCCAGGTTAACAAAATGCCCAATTCTGTATAGTCCCTTATCTAGCCACCACTGTAAGGCTTTAATGTCCAGTCCAGGTGGGAACAGAGGATTTCTGAAAATGTGTAAAAAGAGCGCCAGTAAGAGATCAGGTGTGGAGTATTTTTGAGGGAGTCCCATAGTGCTAAGGAGTGGGAAAGTGTGGGAGTTAGGATAGCCGGTCTGGCCTTGGCTGGACACCAGAGTATATAGTCTAGAGTATAATGGGTTATGGCCTGTACCCAGCCAGGGTGAGCAATTTTTATAATATGAAATAGTAAAATGTAGGGGTAGTGGCGCTGCCTGTGGGTGGTCACTGATTTACCTATCACCAGTGGGTTGATCCCTGGGCCACCTATTGGGTTAATGTGTGTGAAAACACTTGTCGGACCCCACTGTTCGCTGGGCTTATATAATGAAAGCCCCCAGGGTATTCTCAGTGGGTAATCCTATTACTAAACTGCAAAGTCCTCCTTTGGACTCTAAAAGTGTGTTAAGTATCTCTGTGATATGTAGGAATGAGCTCTGCGTTCGATTCAAACGCATGTTCGACTCAAACATCATCTGTTCGACCGTTTGTCGAAATTCGAACGTTATGGGGCATTCGCGCCAAATTCGTGTGGCGTGTGACGGCCCATAATTCACTGCGGCATTGCGCGCTGATGATTGGCCAAGCATGCACTATGACCCCCATGCTTGGCCAATCACAGCGAGCAAAAAACGGAGAGCCATAATTGGCCAAAGCCAATATCATCCCAGGTCCCGGGTTCAGAGTTCTCCAGTTGTTTGAGTTTGACAGTGAGTACTTTCCACAAGGACCAAGGTAGGCTACGATTACCTGGTATAGATTTCTCCCCTCGGATCCATGACTGACACACATTCTCCACCACCATCTCTCAAGATTATCTCCCATAATGCCCAGGGCTCCCGTCAAATGCAGGAAACTCCTCCAACTCTACCACTCTATGCATGCAGATGTCCTCTTGCTGCAGGAGACACACTTCCCATCCACCTACAAACCCACATTCCTTCATCAGCGCTATTCCCAATTTTTTCTATCATCGGCAGATAACAAGACAAAGGGGGTGGCCATTTGTTTTGCTAGAGACGATAGTTGACCCACAGGGTCGCTATATCCTGGCCTCTGGCCATAAAGACGGGGAACTATACACATTTGTTTCTTACTACACTCCTAACAAGGTACAAAGAAATGTTTTTGTCATTCAAAGCTTTTACATTATAGGAGAATGTCATTGTTAAACCATAGAGAACCAAATTGGTCTGCATGAACTCATCCAAGCTATGTAGCTAAACCCATTTATCCAATTGAATCATAACATATAGAGCCTGTATTGGGAAGAAATGCGTGAGAACTCAATTAGCGCCTATTATAACAGACTATAGTTCCATCAGTGTCTGCTAGTTCAGTGTTAGGCTGTGTCAGAGAACAGAGAAGGCAAAGAAAGGTAAGGAAAATAAAGGTAAAAAGGAATGAGGCCGCGTACACACGTACGAGAAACTCGTTGTTCCGCCCGACGAGGTTCTTGGCCGGCCGTCGAGTTTGTCGACCAGGCTGTCGAAAAAGGCGTCGAGCCATTAGTCCCGATGGCCCATCGAGGAAATAGAGAACCTGCTCTCTATTTTGGCTCAACGTCTTGCTCGACAGTTTTCTCGGCGAAAACGTACACACGATCGAGCTTTTCGGCAGAATATGGATCCCAGCGAGCTTCTCGCTGGATTCTGCCGAGAAGCTCGGACATGTGTACGGGGCCTGAGACTAGTAATGTCCCCAGGGTAAGTTACTGTCTAAAAAGAAAATCACCGTCAGCAACCGCCCCATAAGGTCTAAAGTGCTCTCACCATTGTGTAATCCTGTGAAAAATTAAAGACGAACCATGGTTGCCAAGTTTTATGAAACCTCTCAGCCGTACCCCCGTCTTGAGGCAGTGTGTCCTCCATTTCACGGATGTCCTCAACTTTGGCCAACCACTCAGCCATGGAGGGAACCCTGGCTGAATTCCAGTACAGAGGGATCAGTGATCTGGCAGCATTCAAGAGGTGTTTCGTGAAGGGAATTTTTATACCTCTTGAGCGAAAAGTTGTTCACATGTAATAAGCAACAATCTGCGTTTAGAGTCAGTTCAGTGTCAGTGATTTGTTTGATAGTTTTCCCAATTGCAGACCAAAAGCGTGCAATCAGGGGACATTGCGACCAAATGTGGATCAAGGTGCCCTTTTCAGACTGACATCTCCAGCAAGTCTCTGATTTTTGATCATCCCATTTGTGGAGTTTGTCAGGGGTTAGGTACAAATATGTCAGCAGTTTGTAGCCTGTATCTTGCAGTCTAGTACTAATTGAGCATTTATGCGCTAAAATGAATGCATACCTCCAATTCTTATCTGTTAATTCCTCGTTCAGGTCCTCTGACCACCTCCTTCTGTAGTTGCTCTCCTCAGTGATCTTAGGGAGCTGTAGTCATGAATAAGCCAGTGATGTCAGCCCTATCCAGTATAGACCCATCGTGACATGCAGACTCCAGGTCAGTTAGTGATCTACTCAGCTTTTGAGGGTGTCCAAGTTTACTCAAATAACTACGCAATTGGAAGTACACCCACAGTTTCAAGTGTGGTAAGTCGCTTCCAGCTTTGGGGGACATCCAGTCTCTTAGTCTGCCCTCCAGAAAGCAGTCACCCGCTAACAAGGGGGCATCCCGGGACCGGGAACGGAACATTGCACTCTGAAATCCTGGTTCAAAATTTAGGACTATCTCCCAAAGTAGTTAGAGGACTGGGCACAGTGGTAAATTTAGACCGTTTGGCAATAGTGCTTAAAATCTCTAAAGTAGTACCCGTGATAGGGTGACTACAGAGAGTGTTAGGGAGACTCTTCCATGGGACCCAAGGAATGTACTTGAGCGGAAAAGGACAAAGGCTCGCTTCTAGAGCAATCCAGTCCTTTCCATGTCCATGACAATGCCAGTCTATTTTTCTGGCCAGGTGGGACGCATGATAGTAATTTTTAAAGCTTGGAAAGCCTATCCCTCCCAGGTCCCGAGGTCTTATCAGAGTGTCTAATTTAATCCTAGCTTTTTTGTGCTGCCAGAGAAATTTCAAAACAATGGAATTCAGAGCCCTGAAGAACCTCGGAGGTATCTTGATTGGCAATGTGCGCATCAGGTATAAAAACCTGGGCAAAACCACCATTTTGATGATCGCCGCGCAACCAAACCAGGAAAAGGTACACTCGTTCCACTTTTTGAGATCTTGCTCACAGCTGCGAAGAAGCGGGGGGGAATTATTTTCAAATATGGAGTGAAGGTGCGGCGTCAGCCATGTCCCCAGGTATTTAAGCGCCACCGGTTCCCAACGGAATGAGGCGCCAGCTTTGGTCATCGAAAGCTGCGTCTCTGGCAATGAGATGTTTAAAGCCTCAGATTTTGAGTAATTTATCTTTAGAATTCTTTTAGCAGATTGGGCAGGGTTGTCGTAGGATCAGTAAAAAAAAAACAAAAGGTCGTCCGCGTAGGCCGCCGTCTTGAACTCCCCAGCTTGAACCAGAAAGCCGCGGATTGCAGGATTATTTTGTATCGTCCTGATAAAGGGTTCTAAGGAAAGGATAAATAATAAGGGCGAAAGGGGATAACTCTGTCTCATCCCATTCGCAATATTCACTCTCTCTGACAATGTGCCATTAATTTTTCAGTAGGCCGAGGGGTTCTGATAAAGAGCTGAGACCCATGTTAACATGTGACAGCCTAAACCCACCCATCTCCACACCGCCATCATGAAATCCCACGCATCCAAATTCAGTAGAGAAATGGGCCGATAGCTAGCACAATCTCCAGGATCCTTCCCCGGTTTTGCGATCACCGTAATGTGTGCCGTCAAAAAGTCCGGTGTCACTGTTCTCGTAGCGGACAGAGAGTTTAAGGCGGCCCCCAGAGGGTCTGTCAAAATGTCAACAAACCACTAGCTATTGGAGGGGTATATTTAGATGTATCTCCCGTATAACAGGCATATTGACTCCCCCTTACCCCCGAGCTGGCACTTTTGAACTTAGGAATAGAGGTGTTCCCCCAGGATTTCCGAATTGTAGTCACTCACATTTTGCTAGCTGCTAGGCTGCTGGTGACTAGAGGCTGGAAATCTAATAAGGTGCCAAACGTAACGGAGGTCCTCGAGATCACACAGACGAACTTCACTTTTGAGTCCTTGTTGGCAAGCAGGGAGGGCAGGAGAGCGAAGTTTGATATTCAATGGAGGCCCTGGACAGAGTGGTTCCGATTACAGCACAATTGAAATGTCTTGTTTCTTTGATGTGTCTTAAGCAAATGCCTATGTAGATTTGTATTTATATTTGTCTCACAGGTATCCATCCTTTCCCTATCCCCTTGCTCCCACTTCCCCCCTTTATCTTCACCCTTTCCTTTTGCACTTGACTCTCCCACTGTACTCCCGTATTATCCAGTCTGTAGTTGGCGGCAGGGAGAGACGGCTTGTCGCCCTCCAGCCCTTATGTGTTGACATGTTGTTTTTGACCTTGTCCATGACTGATGAATCCCATTATGCTTATGGAATTGTTACTATTATACGATTTTTCCTGCTGTCCTCCTGCTGGTACACCCGACCAAGGTGTAAACTATAACTCTGAGCAGTTTAGATGTACAGCCTGGATTAAAGGCTATACAGGTGTGCCCCCTAGTGGTCAGTTTAAGTATTCACTTCTTGTTGAGTGCAAATTAAACACTTAGGCCCCGTACACACGAGCAAATAGATTTGTTGAAATCGGTCGAACCGACCGATTTCAACAAATCTGTCTGCTGGCCGTTTTGGTTTGATCACTGTACACACGATCAAACCAAAATCCCCGCCAGCAGAGAGCGCGGTGACGTGGCAGTGACGTTGATGCCGCCACGTCACCGCACCAGGAAGTAAATTACTTCCGCGCATGCGTCTAATCCATTCGACGCATGTGCGAGAAGATATGTCTGCTGGTTAGCGTACTAACCAGCAGACATATCGGGCGGACGGATTCCCAGCCGACAGATTTTAAAGCATGCTTTAAAATCTGTTGGCTGGCCAAATCCGGCTGCTCGCCCGTACACACGATCGAATCTGTCTGCTGGGACGGTCGGGCCGACCGTTTCCAGCAGATAGATTTGATCGTGTGTACGCGGCCTTACACATATAGCCTGAACATTGTGAACTAGGAAGTCAGCGTGTCCTGTAAAGGCAAAAGGTTAGTGACACATGAGTACTAAGGCAAAACAAACAAAGAGAAAAAAAAAGGCAGATCAAGAGAAATGTCCTACTTGCTACCTAGAAAATACGAGGTCCAAAGCGAGAGGATGTTGAAGTCAAGCCACTATCCTCCATCACCCCCAGAACATACCCAGAGCGAAGGCATTAAGTAAGTAATGGTAATCAATTCACGTGGCTATGAGGACTAGTGTTGCTCACGAATATTCGTATTGCGAATATTCGTCTCGAATATGGCATATTCGAGTATTCGCGATATATTCCGAATTTCGCGGTGAATATTCGCTATTTCGAATATTCGTATTTTTTCAATTTTTTTTTTAGAACAGATCACATCCTAGAGATCCCCATCGACGTCTAAAAGCATTGCTGGTATGATTAGAGACCTTGGGCCAAGTAGCTGCAGCGATCATTTTATATTGCCGAAAAATCGCAATGCGATTATTCGGCAATAGCGATATCGCGCGATTATTTTCGAGAAATTCGCAATATTGTTTTTAGCTAAAATAACACATATATTCGATTTCAGAGTGTTACTGTCGAAATTCCGCAATCAATTTCTCATTCGCATTTTTGAAATTTCGATAAAATATCAAGAATATTCTGAGCCAATCAGAGTGCTCCTTCTGCATTTGCCGAATATTCGCAATTATTTTGTATTATAAAATATCACGAATATTCTGAGCCAATCAGAGTGCTCCATTCCGCATTTCTCGAAATTTCGCAATTATTTTGTATTATAAAATATCACAAATATTCTGAGCCAATCAGAGTGCTCCTTCCGCATTTCTCGAAATTTCGCAATTATTTTGTATTATAAAATATCACAAATATTCTGAGCCAATCAGAGTGCTCCTTCCGCATTTCTCGAAATTTCGCATTCGCATTCGCAATAGCGAAATTTCGCAATCATTTCATTTCCAAAAAATATCGCGAATATTCGCATTTAACGAATATATCTCGAATATTCGACTATATATTCGAGATATATCGCAAAATCGAATATGGCATATTCTGCTCAACACTAATGAGGACCATATGCGTAAGCCCCCCAGTGGCCATCGCATAAAGTCAGTCCCTGTTAAATGTTAGGTAGATAAGAGGGGGCGTGGCTTGCGCGCGAGCTGAATGGCTGCTTAGAATCTGAGCTCCTGCTAGCCGGTCTAAAGCGACGACATACAGGCAGGTTTCCCCAGCACATCAAACGCCCAAACCAGCGGGAATCACTCAGCGGAGCTCGGGGAACGATGTCCCGCAAACTAAAGGAAGAACGGTACCTCCAAAAGCTCACAGCCTTCTCGTTTCAGCCGACACGGAGGAGCCATCGTCCAAGATGATGCCGGCGGCACTGCAAGGAGGGCGCCCACGGCCTACACGGATCTCCCCAGCAGCGATCCGGGAGACGCAGAGGGTGGATTGTCATCCCCCACCCACGCCGGCTCCCCTCCACTGTCCCCTGGCACCCGGAGCCCAGCGAAAGCGCAGATGCGCCTAGACCCTATGCACCAGGCCGGAACAGTAAATACATCTCTTCACAACCCTGACGCCATCTCCTCTTTGCAGAAATCTATTGCGGCCTTCCCCACATCAGGGCAACCTGTTTTAGACACTACGATGAAGGACATGCTAGTACTGTTACAGTCCTCACTAATGTCTAACCTATCCTCCCTCATGCAGAAATTCTCCACTGACATGCAGCATATGGGCGATAGAGTGTCATATATAGAGGAGAAAATGGAGGAGTGCACCGTGACAGTAAATGATTTGGTTGATACATGTATGACCCAACAAGATGACAATGATTGGATCAAATCGAAGTTAGCGGACCTCGAAGACAGGTCCAGACGCAATAACTTAAAAATCAGGGGAGTACCTGAGACTGTCCTGCCTGCAGATCTACGTACATTTGCGAGCACCCTGTTTTCCACATTGCTACCTGATCTGTCACCCATTGAGCTGACAATCGACCGCATACACAGGATCCCCAAACCGTGCCACCTGGCGGACGCGGTCCCAAAAGATGTGCTCCTGAGGGTCCATTTCTATCAAGCTAAAGAGCAAATCCTGTACAAAGCTTGTGCACTCCAGAATCTCCCTTCTCCATACACTGATATTCAAATGTTCGCAGATTTATCCCAACACACTCTTCAGTTGAGGAGGCAGTTGAAGACTTTGATCAAGGCCCTCGCAAATCAACAATTGGGCCCAAAAAGCCAAAGTCTGTCATCACCCGGAACAGCCAGGACCAACTGATGTTGTCAAAAGCCTTTTCGGCATCAAGTGACAAGATGGCAACGTCTTGGCCCGCGTGCAGTTTAGCATATTCCAACGCCATTAGGACTTTACGTATGTTCAGGGTGGTTGAGCGTCCCTGAACAAATCCTGACTGTGCCGGGTGTAGCATAGAGGGTAACAGTTGGGCTAGGCGAGACGCAATGATCTTGGAAAGTATTTTTACATCTACATTGATCAATGAGATTGGGCGGTAAGACCCTGGAAGTGAGGGATCCTTGCCTTTTTTGGCAATTAGTCTAATATGTGCCTGAGTTCCTGTGGGTAGATAGGGGCCCCCATCCCACATGTTTGCATAAACATGTCTTAGGGTTTCAGGAACGAAATCCTTGGTTAGTTTGTAGAATTTGGCTGTGTAGCCATCCGGGCCAGGGGCTTTAGCAGACGTCAAGGACTTGATAGTCCGTTGGATATCGTCAATGGTTATGGGAGTGTTAAGGGCCACTAAATGGTCCCCCTGAAGTTTTGGTAGGTGGATCTTAGTCAGGAGAGCATCGGCTGCGAGTTGGTCAGTCGGATCTGCCGAGTACAAATTTGTATAATAGTCGACTAGTAATTTACTGATCTCAGTAGGTGAGGTAACAAGTGTGACAGACGATTTTTTCAGGGCAGAGATATGGGTGGGTCTCCTGGGACCCGCGCAGAGTCTCGCCAGCAGTTTGCCCGCCTTGTTACCAAACCTATGAAAGTGCAAATTAGAGTACAAGTTTTTAGCCATTTCTTGTTGTTCAGCCCAAAGGTCGAATTCCCTTTTGGCCTTTCTCCAAGTGCTTATATTGTCAGATGTCCGGTTAAGTGCAAGGCGTTCATGCGCCGAGCGTAAAGCCTCACTCACTCGCATGTAGCTTTGTTTGGCATGTCTCTTAAATTGCGTGGTGTAAGAAATTATTTTCCCTCTTAGGAAGGCTTTTCCAGCTTCCCAGAACAGGTTTGGGTCCGTGAGGTGCGGCTCGTTGTTAGAGGAATATTCCTCCCATGCTTCAGAAAGCATGTGTCGGAAGTCCTCACTGTCTGCCAGATATGAGGGGAAGCGCCAAACGCGTGGGGGAGATGAAGGTTGGGCGTTTAACAATTGTATTACAATGGGGCTGTGGTCGGAGATTCTGGCATCAGCGATTTCCGAGTCGCATAGCAGAGGGAGAAGCGCAGGGGAGGAAAAGAAATGGTCGATGCAGGAGAAAGAATTGTGGGGCGGGGAGTAGAAGGTATACTCCCGTTCTGTCGGGTGTTCTAACCTCCATGCGTCAACAAAGTGCATGGAGTCTATGGCCTGTGTTAGGAGCGATGGAGTTGAAGCCGGTACGGTAGTCCTGGACGTTGTACGTGTCCCGTCACCCACCCGGTCAATAGTCGCAGACATAACAGAATTAAAATCTCCACCCACCAAATGGAGAGATTCCGAAGCAGCTAAAATCCAAGCCACCATGTCCTGAAAGAATGAGGTGTCAGGGGAGTTGGGTGCATAGATGTTGGTGATGGCCACGTCTTTGTCAGCTAAGGTTAGGTGCAAGGTAATTTTACGGCCTACCAGGTCAGTCTTCACGTCTTTAAGAGTATGTTTCAGGTTTTTATGTAGGAGAATGGCCACACCAGCTTTACATCCTACGGCTGGGGAGCCATATACAGTTCCCACCCATAGTTTGCGTAAGCGAGTTAAATCTTCCGCGGAGAGATGAGTCTCCTGAAGTAGGGCCACATCTGTCCGGAGACGCTTCAAGTGTCTAAGAATGGACATGCGCTTACTTGGAGTGCGAAGCCCCTTAACGTTCCATGATATAGTCTTTAGGTGATTCCCAAATGCTGAGGAGGCCATGTCTGTGCTGGAGTTATGTACTGAGCTCGAGATGGGAAATAAAGTCCCCCTCCAGGCATCGCTTCAGCACTCGGAGGGTCACACAAAAATTGTGAACTTCCTGAAGGTACAGGTATAGAACAGGTAATCAGAAACAATGCAAACAGTACAAAACAACAAAATAAAAATAAAAAAATAATGTAAAAACAATAAAAGGAGGGTCTAGTGCTTAGGCACCTAACAAGCAGGAGGGACTTCACTTTTTTCCACATGAGAATAGAGCGCATGGCAGGGCTCCCGCCATGCGCCCGCTCCCTTTCCTAACAATGGAACAGGAGCTTCAGGGGGGGACAGCAAAAGTGGAAGGGGGACAGGGTGGGGGGAAAAGGAAGGGTAGAAGGGTAACAGCTTGCTGTAGGAGGAGCAGTGACCGATCAAGACATAGAGGGGCAAAGGGAGTAAGTTACAGGAGGGTAGCAGTACATGTAAAGGGTCATCCCAGAAAGGGGCATAAAGAAGTGAAGATAATACTACCCGCTTCTCTTGGGTCTGCGGCGATAGGCAGTCTCTGAGATATGCTGTCAGCGGCTGTCAGAACGATCCGCACGAGAGGTATAGCGACTGCGCTGTGGTAGCCGATTCCAGGTATCGATCTGCTTCTTCTGGTGATGTAAAAGTGAGGTGTTCCCCGGACCGGGTTTGTATGTGCAGGGTGGCCGGGTATGCCAGGGAGAATTTAACTTGATCGCGGTGCAGGGTCGAGCAGACGGCGGAGAACGACTTACGTTGTTTCATCACTTCGATCGAGTAGTCTGCAAAAAGCAAAACTATTGCCCCATCCAGCGAGAGGGAGCGCGTGTGGTGGAATGCCTGCATAATGGCGATTTTGTCCGCATAGTTCAGATACTTAACAATTACGTGTCTGGGTTTGGTGCGATTCTCCACGTACTGACCAAGGCGATGGGCGCGTTCAACGGTGCAGGGTATGCGGAGTCCCAGTTGTTCAGGGATGATTTTAGCGCATATGTTAGTGAGCTGGCTGTTAGTAACTGACTCCAGTCCAATAATGCGCAGATTGTTCCTACTGGAACGGTTCTCGAGGTCGTCTAACTTGTTCCAGAGCTCCCTATTTTCAGCAGTCAGCCGGGCAAGCAATGCAGATTGAGCGGTGGCATCATCTTCTAGGGAGGATATCCTGTCCTCCGTTTGAGCAATCCTCTGTGCCTGTGACTGCACTTCCAGGTGGAGCTGCTCGAGACCCCTTTGTACAGCGGCATCCACAGTGGCAGCCAGAGAGGGTCCCAGCAGGGCCACTACCTGATGGGCAATGCCCGCTGGCGATGCAGGGTCAATTGCCTGTATGTCAGGGGCAACGGGCAGCTGAGAGGAGTCCCCTGAACACGGAGCGGCCACCATTTTGGCTGCGTCTGAAGCCGCGGGTGCCGACGAGACAACCCGGGCGTAAGATCGCTCTGAAAAGCGATCCATTTGTGTCCGCACAGCAGCGGGGGAGGGAGGGGGATACCCCGAAGCTCTGGCCAGGCTCTATAGCCGAAAACGGGAGGATGGCGGCAGGAGCAGTGTCTTCCTACTGCTGTCTCATGAGGCGCCGGAACCGGAAGCGCTGTTTGGTTTTTAATAAAGACCTTCTTCTTTCATTTATATCTGTGTACGTCTGATTCATGCTTCCTGACATTAGGACCAAGCCATGAATCCTGACGGTACAGGGCCGCCACCGCTACTCATGCTGGTTGCCAGACTTGATCAGCAGGATCACCTGCTGGGTCAGTTCGCTCAGGCGTTGCAAACCCTGCTTGCACGCACAGCTCATCTCGCTCCTGTTGCCGATAGGTCGGTCGTCGCTCCTGGGCCCGCTCCTACTGCTGCTCCAGTTGATGCACCAGAGTCTACCCCGGCACCTGTTGTTGCACCTACGGTGTCTTGGGATATGACCGGCACTGCCCCCCTCCCACAGCGCTTCGGGGGAGAGCCAACTCAGTGCCGAGGTTTCCTTAATCAAGTGGGCATTTATTTTGAGTTGCTGCCACATGCCTTTCCCACTGAGAGATCGAAGGTGGGCTTTCTGATCTCGCTGCACTCGGACAAGGCCTTGGCCTGGGCAAGCCCCTTATGGGAGAACAACAATCTGGTGGTTGCCGAGTTTTCCGTTTTTTTTGCTTTTCTTTGGAAGGTTTTCAATGTGCCGGCTCGCTCTGCCTTTGCTGCGAAGCTCCTCGTGTCCATCAAACAGAGTTCACGATCGGTAGCCAAATACGCCATTGAGTTCCGTACCCTGGCAGCAGAGGTGGGCTGGAATAAAGAGGCTCTGGTCGCTGCTTTCTCACATGGTCTCTCGGATGCCTTAAAGGATGAGATTGCGGCTAAAGACCTACCCGTGGAGCTCGAGGCTCTCATTTCCTTCCTGATATTGATTGACACCAGACTCAGGGAGAGACCTTCCTTTAAGGAGTGCCTGCGGAGGTCTCCTAACAGCTTGGCGCCTACGTTTGCTGTCCCACCCATGCCTCCCTCTCCTCCCAAGCCTCCTGAGGCTGATCGGTCTGAGGGTGAGCCCATGCAACTGGGGGTTGCTTGCCTGTCTGAGGGGAAGAGGGTATCTCGGAGACGCAAAGGTCGATGCATGTACTGTGGTCTCGGTGGACATTTTCGGTTGGCATGTCTAAACCGTTCGGGAAACGCTCGCACCTAAGATCCTTTTGGGGGCAGATCTTGGGTGGAGTCTCTTCATCTCTGGTTTCCCGTGCTGATAAACCTCTGATTACCACTGTCCTCTCCTGGGTTTGGGGGCTCGGTGATGACCCAGGCATTGGTGGACTCTGGTGCTGCCGCAAACTCCATTCCTCTGAAGGCTCAAGTTTCCCCGCTGGTCCTTGAGGCGATAGACGGCAGACCCCTCCAGCCGTCGCAGGTCACACATGAGACCCTTCCTGTGGAGATAGCCATTGGGGTCGTTCACAAGGAGTTGGCCTGTTTTCAGGTCATTTCGTCTCCACACTATTCGGTGGTCTTGGGGTACCCCTGGCTCCAAAAGCATAATCCGATTTTTAATTGGAGATCGGCCGAGATCCTCTCGTGGTCCCCACAGTGTGAGGCTAGTTGCATCCATGGGCCTGTCAAGTTGTTGTGTGCCTCCTCGCACGAGGAGTACCTGGATGTATTCGATAAGGTTCGCGCTGTTGCCTTGCCTCCGCACCGCCCTTACAATTGTGCCATAGATCTACAACCTGGCGCCATTCATCCTTGTGGCAGGGTATATCCTTTGTCGTTTGCGGAAAATGAGGCCATGGAGGAGTACGTGAAGGAGGTGCTTTCCCGGGGGCACATTCGCAAATCCTCTTCACCGGCAGGGGCTGGATTTTTCTTTGTAAAGAAAAAGGGCGGAGAATTGAGGCCTTGCATCGACTATAGGGGCCTAAATCGCATCACGATTAAGAATGCATTCCCGGTTCCATTGATTTCCGAGTTGTTTGACCGCCTTAGGGGAGCAACAGTCTTTACCAAACTCAACCTGAGGGCTGCGTACAACCTTGTAAGGATCAAGGCAGGTGATGAGTGGAAGACCGTGTTCAACACCAGGACCAGTCATTATGAATCCCTGGTTATGCCCTTTGGGTTGTGCAATGCGCCTGCAGTCTTTCAGGAAATTATCAATGATGTTTTCTGTGACCTGTTGCAGCAGTGTGTGGTGGTCTATTTGGATGATATCTTGGTATACTCCGAATCCATGGAGGCCCACATTCTGGATGTCAAGCGAGTGTTGCAATGGTTACGAGAGAACAAGCTTTTCGGTAAGCTTGAGAAATGCGAATTTCACCGATCCCAGGTAACCTTCTTAGGTTACATCATCTCCGCAGAGGGGTTCTCCATGGACCCTGAGAAGGTCTCGGCAGTCCTACAGTGGCCCCAGCCCAGTGGTCTTCATTCCCTGCAGCGCTTTTTGGGCTTCGCCAATTACTATCGTAAGTTCATCAGGGACTTCTCCTCGCTGGCCAAGCCCCTCACGGATCTGACTAGGAAGGGCTGTAGCTCCCAGGTCTGGCCGGTCGAGGCCATCCGGGCCTTTAAGGCTCTGAAACCTGCCTTTGTGTTGGCACCTATACTGTCTCATCCCAATCCTGGGTTGCCTTTTGTCCTCGAGGTGGACGCGTCTGAAACGGGAGTAGGCGCCCTTCTGTCTCAGCATCGGACACCAGAGGGTCCCCTGCTTCCCTGTGGGTTTTACTCCAGGAAGCTGTCTCCCGCGGAGTGCAACTACCAGATTGGTGACAGAGAGTTGTTAGCCATCGTGCAGGCTCTCAAGGAGTGGAGGCACTTGCTCGAGCGTTCGGTGGTTCCTGTTCTCATCCTGATGGACCACAAGAATCTGACTTACCTTTCGGAGGCCAAGAGATTGACACCCCGTCAGGCCAGATGGGCTCTGTTCCTGTCACATTTTAATTATGTGGTTTCCTATTTACCCGGTTCCAAGAACGTCAGGGCGGATGCCTTATCACGTCAGTACTCCGAGCTGTCCAGGGAGGAATCGATACCGACTCCGGTCATACCTCCAAATCTGATTTTGGCCGCCATCCGCACCAGCTTGACCTCGCCCCTTGGGGAGCAAATTCTGGCGGCTCAACCTGGTGCTCCCGCTGAGAGACCCAACGGCAAATGCTTCGTGCCTGATGAGTTGCGTACCCGGCTGTTGCGAACCTACCATAACTCCAAGACCGCTGGGCATCCTGGAAAGTATCAACTGTCCTGGGCTGTCTCACGTTTGTTCTGGTGGCCTTCTCTATGCTCCGACATCGCTGCATATGTAGCGGCATGTTCTGTTTGTGCCCAGAACAAGTCCCCTCGGCACCTTCTGGTGGGACTTCTACAACCCATTACCACTGGGGAGCACCCATGGTCACATCTGGGAATGGACTTCATTGTGGACCTTCCTGCTTTCCGAGGCCATACGGTCATTCTTATGATTGTGGATCGGTTCTCCAAAATGTGCCACTGTGTTCCACTTAAGAAATTACCCACTGCGCAGGAGTTGGCCACGGTATTCGCCAGGGAGGTCTTCCGGTTGCACGGTTTGCCAAAGGAGATCGTTTCGGATCGGGGAAGTCAGTTTGTGTCCAGGTTCTGGTGCGCCTTTTGCTCCCAGTTGGGGATTCGACTCTCCTTCACTTCGGCTTACCACCCTCAGTCTAATGGGGCCGCAGAGCGATCCAATCAGGCTCTGGAGCAATTCCTTCGTTGCTATGTCTCCGATCACCAGGACAATTGGGTTGACCTTCTGCCATGGGCCGAGTTTGCCAGGAACATGGCAGTTAACTCTTCCTCTGGGACGTCTCCCTTCATGGCCAATTATGGGTTCCAACCTGCCGGGTTACCGGAGTCATTTTCTCTCCAAGATATTCCGGCTGTAGAGGACTACCTTTCGGCTCTACATGCTTCCTGGGTACAGATCCAGAGGTCCCTCGAGGTCTCTGCACAGCACCAGAAGCTCCAGGCTGATCGCAGACAGTTGCCTGCTCCTTCCTATCAGGTCAGAGCAGAGACCGTGTATGGTTGTCCACTCGCAACCTCAACCTAAGTGTGCCCACTCCCAAGCTGGCTCCTCGCTTTGTTGGTCCCTTCTGTGTACTCCGCAGGGTGAACCCCGTTGCCTATGCCCTTGCGCTCCCACCTGGTATGCGGATTTCCAATGTGTTTCACGTCTCCCTGTTGAAACCACTAATATGCAATCGCTTCACCTCCTCCATACCTCGGCCTCGTCCTGTCCAGGTGGACGATCATGAAGAATATGAGGTGAGCGATATCCTGGACTCCGCGGTCGGTTGCAGTTCTTGGTCCACTATCGCGGCTATGGTCCAGAGGAGCATTCCTGGGTTCCCTCCACAGATGATCATGCTCCGGCTCTGCTCCGAGCCTTCCGCGCGCACTTCCCCCAGAAGACGTTTTTGCGTCGCGGAGGAGGGGCCCTTGAGGGGGAGGTACTGTCATGGTCTTACCAGCCTTCTTACCACTGACATGTGCTGGCAGCCATCTTGCTTCCTGGGCTTCTTGTAACTTCCCACATCCTGCGGCTCCTCCTTCCCACTGGGAGGAGCTGGATGCTCAGCACATATATACCACGGCTGCTGCAGCATTCCCTTGCTTGGTCCTTGTCTTGTACCCTCCTGTGATCGTGCTGCTGTTCTGGTTACCGACCTGGCTCCTACGGACGCTCCTTCTGGTTCCTGATCCCCGGCTTCGTCTCACCACCCTTTGGCTACTGACTCCGGCTTGGCTGACTTCCATCCCTGGTTATCGACCCTGGCTGTTGATCATCTGTTTGGACTTTAACCTTGCTGTTTGGTTTTTAATAAAGACCTTATTCTTTCATTTATATCTGTGTACGTCTGATTCATGCTTCCAGACAGACCTCTGGACCAATTTTAGGGAACTTGCGGGGGGTCCACCTCGGGGCTCGGGACACAATTGAGAATGGAATCCTGTTGTAGATAATGGAATATAGTTACAAATTGTTGAAATGCCATGGTGTTGTTCGACCGCCATGTTTTGATCCTGTATTACCTTGTGTCATTCACTAATATGATGTTATGCTTGACGGAAATGCTCTGATTGCATTGTATTGCATTGTTATGAGAAAACCTTAATAAAAATCTATTGATGAAATGTTAGGTAGATAAAATGTCTGAACAGTTTCTATTGGTGGGTCCGTGGAACCTGCGAAGGCAAAAGGGTCAGTGAAATCCAAAAAAAAAAAAAAGGTAAATCAAAGTCAAGTTATAGTGATCCACCGCTAACAGTAGGAACCTAAAGCAAAGATATTCAATAAGTAATGGGGACCAGTGCACATGACCTATGGGACAAACCGTCATCGGTTCAGAGGGTATAATATAGGACAGAGGCCATTCCAAAATCTGCAGCAAAAAAAAAAGGAGATCAGCACATTTCTTGAGCAATGTGTCTCTAAGAGCAAAAAACAAAAGGAACTTGGGGAAGAGGATGGTGTTCAGTCCCGAATAAGCTGAGCAAACATGGCCCTCCAACAGATGATCAGCCATCCTTCACAAGCCTAGAAGCTCCTGCTTGTTGTCTCGGAGTGTCCATCTTTGAACCTCCTGCACGGCCATGTTTAGGTCTCTTCGTTAATCTCTTGTCCGGGGTTGAAAAGGGGGAAGTAGGGGGGCTTCTTTCAAGAGGTGTGTGGAGGAAGTCCGCCTACCACTCCGACAATGCAATCAGCTCCAAGCCCAAAGCCTCACAAAAGTCCGGCAGATCAGCTGGCATACGGAGGACATGCTGGTGTCCGTTAAGTGTAACCGTCAGGGCGAAGGGGAAGCACCACGTGTATCTGAGCTCTCTTTCTCGTAATAGCTCTAGTAAGGGGCTCATCTGTTTTTCAAGGTTATCTGTGACAGATGTTGGAATAACATTATCGTGGCGCCATTATAGATGATTCGATCATTCCCCCTAGCCTTGCACATTATGTCCTCTTTAAGGGCAAAGCTCTGTAGGCAGCAAATGATGTCCCTTGGCGGCGCAAAGTCAGACCCTTTTGGCCTGAGTGCACGGTGGGCCCTGACAAAATCAATGTCCATGTCCTCCTGCCTTTCCAATAGGCTGTTAAAGACCCTCCTAAGCGCGGGTATAATTTGCTTGTGGTCCACACTTTCAGGGATCCCCCTCACCCTTATATTGCACCTTCTTCTTCTGTTGTCTAAGTCCTCGATATGTCTATTCATCTCAATAAAGTGTTGTGAATAAGCAACTGTGGACATCTCTAACTTGTGTATTGCCTTGTCTCTGTGTTTGCCAGCATGCTCCGCCGCCGCCATTTTCTCATTAATCACCAACATGCTCGTTTTCAGGTCAGTGATCGCCACAGAGAAAGCAGCCTTAATGTCAGCAGCAATCACTGACATGTCCGCAAATGTTTGGGGCTGATCAGATCTAGGCTTACCCCTGCCCGTTTCGACCAGGGCTGGCTGAGAGTCCTCACTGCGATATTCCTCACTAAGCGGCCACGCCATCTTGGACCTCGTCAGGCTGCTGCACGTTGCCTGCTTGGCAGTGAAGATGTCCATGATCCGTTTTGTTCCTGAGGATTCGGAATTGCGACGGGTGCAAGAGCGGGGGGTCGCGTATAGTTTTCTGCCCGGCATCTAGGCGCTGAGGTCGGGTGTAGGGCTGCTAATGGTCGCGTGTACAGAGGAGCTGCAACCTCACTTTAAGGGATCGGTCTTCATGGGAGGTGACACTAACACAGCTTTCGACTACTCGCTTGATAATCAGCGGACGGTAAATCTAAACCTAAGCGCCTTTCCAAACAGTTCTAAAATAGCCAAACTCCTTCACTCTGTAGGGTTAATAGATGTCTGGTGAGAAGCCAACCCACGTACGAAGGAGTACACTAATTTTTCCACCCCCCCCAGAACTCCTTTGCCAGGATAGACCACATTTTCATATCCACGCCACGACATTACCTCTAATCTGTAACTCCAGGATCGTAGATTTCCCCCTTTTAGACCACTCCATGGTCACTTTGACAATTCAGAAACCCACAGGCTCAAGAAACCCGCCCCATTGGCGTCTGAGAGAGTCTCTTTTAAGCAACCCGATACAATGCTCCTTACTGGAGGAGGCCATTAAGGAATACTTCCTTATTAACGCGACAAGTGACATATCTCCATCCACAGTCTGGGTGGCGCATAAGACGGTTATCAGGGGAAACTGAACAGTTAGCTGCTAAACTCAGAGCGGAACATAGGGCAGACACACTTAAACTTACAGAGGAATTTTGCACTTTGATGAAAAATCACAAACGCCATCCCACGACCGAATCTCTCGCTCAACTAGACAAGGCTCATGCCCTTCTTAACCTCTCCCTGATCACTGCGGCCAAACAACACCTTCGGTGGACCGGGGCTAAATTTTATTCCCAAGCTGACATGATAGGCTCCCGTCTGGCCACCAAGCTGAGTCCCAAACAGCGCTCTCTAGCCTTTCCTAAAATCTGGGCGGCCACAGGGGAACTGACGCAGAAACCGACTAAAATTATGGACGCTTTCCTACAGTTCTATTCGGAACTATACAAACCTCCCCAGCCCGACAGAAACTTTTTTTGGACGATTTCCCGTTACCGTCTCTGTCTAAAGATCATAGGGATCTCCTGGAGGGTCTGTTCACTCAGGAGGAGGTTTTGGTTACCATTAAAGCCCTTAAACTAGGTTCTTCCCCAGGACCAGATGGCTTCTCCACCAGATACTATAAGAAATTTGGAGTTTGTCTGGCCCCTCACTTGACGCAAATGTTCAACTCTCTCAGGGATGGAGCCCTTTTGGGTGCTGACTTAAATTCTGCTTATATCTCAGTGATTCCAAAACCGGATAAGGACCCTAGCGAGGTGTGTAATTATCGCTCCATTTCCCTGATTAACAATGACATAAAAATTATGACAAAAATGTTAGCGAACAGATTATCGAGTTTCATCTCCTCATATGTTCACAAAGGTCAGGTGGGCTTCATCCCTGGGAGACAGGGAACGGATCAGATCAGACAAGCCATTGATGTTATCTCCCTACTTAAATCACAAGGCCTTTGATTCCATAGATTGGGAATACTTGTCTAGTGTACTTGGCAGATGGGGATTCGGCCCTAGCTTCATTAGCATTATCAAGTCGCTTTACTCAAGCCCTTCTGCACAGGTACGCTTAATGGGCAGATACTCGGATTCCTTCTCCATAGGCAGGGGAACCAGACAGGGGTGTCCGCTCTCCCCTCTCCTCTTTGTGGTGGCCATCGAGACGTTAGCAGTGGCACTGAGATCGAATTCTGACATTAAGGGGGTGACCTGCGGGCCACAGGAACACAAATGCGCGCTTTACGCTGACGATCTCCTGCTCTTTGTCACCTCTCCCCTAACTTCCACCCCAATTATACTTAAGACACTACGGGTTTTCATTGAGATTTCCGGATTGCAAGTTAATTTGGGCAACTCATTACCTATGAATATCTCCGTTCCTCTGGATCTGCTTAAACAACTTTCCAGTAATTTCACCTTCACTTGGGCTCCCTCGCAAATTCCATACCTAGGAATCAAATTAACGCCTGAGTTGAACGACCTATTCAAAGAAAACTACCCCCCTATGATCTTTAGATGTAAAGGGGACATTGAACATTGGGCTAAGTGTGGTTTGTCCTGGTTTGGCAGAATACATGCGATTAAAATGACCCTTCTCCCACGTCTTCTGTATTTATTCCACACTCTACCAATCCCGGTAAAGAAACAATTCCTCAGAAAATTCCAATCGGAGATTGTTCGATTTGTCTGGGGGAAAAAAAGGATATAGATGTCCCTCGAGTATACTCTTTCACCTAAAAACACAGAGTGGTCGGGGGATTCCTAACCTATGGGGTTACTATCAAGCTGCACAACTGACACAGCTGTCGACGGTCTTCTCTAGGGGGCCAAAATCTGATTGGCTCGCAATGGAGCGACAAGCTATCCCTTTAAACACCATTGATTACATTTTGGAGGGTTGACCCCAAACACAGACCAGCCATATTGTGTCCCACACCCTCCCACTCTGTTGCCCTCTGCTCCAAACTATATTCCCTACGCACCCTGATTTCCCCCCTGAAGCACCTAACACATTTATTTCATAATCCTGACTTCCCCCAGGGTTGGATATCAGGGCATTTCGGTGGTGGATGGATAGAGGCCTATACAGGATAGGGCACTTTCTCTCCCCAGCGGGCACGCTTTCCCTTTCACACTGCAGGAAAAAACTAGACATGCCCAACCATGAACTCCTTAGATTTTCCCAAATTTCCCACTATCTACATTCTATTTGGATGGATAAGTCAGTGTCCCCAACTATAACCCCCTACGAACACTGGTGTTCGAATACAATGGATCAGAGGGGTGGAATCTCCTTAATATATAGAGCTCTGATGTCTAAGACAGATAAGCCATCTTATGCATGGGCCTGGGAGGAGGACATGAACGCCTCATGGAACACTGTGGTATGGTATCGCTCATCAAATCCGGTGTATAAAGGTATTCCCAATATCTGTTTCATAGAAGCAAGTCTTAAAATGATGCTTAGGTGGTATTATGTTCCTTCCAGGTTGGCAAGAATGTTTCCAGGGACCTGTTTTAGGGAATGCGAGTTGGAGGGTTCCATGTTCCACACTTGGTGGTCCTGTCCCCACCTTAGATCCTTCTGGAAGAGGGTTTTTCGTACCATTGGATCCTTGCTGGGGACAGTGGTGCCTCCTCAGCCTAGTGTAGCGCTACTGAACCAGTGTATTCCTGGCCTTTCTAAACAATCCCAGAGCCTATCATTTTTCATTCTATTAAGGGCCAAAATGACTATAGCCAAGTAGTGGAAGAAACCTTTCCTTTCCTTTTCGGTATTTTGGGAGAAAAGTCTCATGGATTATGTTGCAAGAGAAAATCGTTAAAGGTAAAAATATAGCGCTAGTTCAAAAAAAAACACATGTATGGAAAGCAGCGATAAAAAAGGTGTTAGACTACACCAAGACAATATATGAAACAGGAAAAATCGCGCTAGGGCTGTAAATAAACAAATTGTGGTATGTCAAACACCTACAGAAAAATATATATCAGAAAGTCCTGCATGATATACAAAAGTATGTGCAAACTGGAAATTAAATAATGTTCAAAGTGGTTTCACACATAAGTAAAATCCATCAATAAATTCAAAAGTTCAGATATTGGAAGACTCCCAGGTGATGACGATGAAAACAGACACTCCGGACAAGGTGCTACAGGTAAACCTCCACCACATGTATATGTATGGCCTCTTACAAGATGAAGATAAAAAGACAGCATTCAAATATAAACGTGTATCCTGGAAAGGCTCTCAATTGCAGTCACCTGGATGTAGGCAATTTCCTCGTATACCCAATGACCATAGAACATGTACAGGAGACAACAAGGCTCACATAGTGTAAATCGTTCATTTAATAAATATATAATAATAATAGTAATGCACTTACAAACGGTATGTCGTTTAAAAGCATGTATGAAAAAAACGCAGCCAGCCGGCTAGCAAACACAGCCCGTATCTTCCGGGTATGGATCGTATGCGCGGTGATGTCAGCACGTCTCCTCCCTACGTTTCGTCACAAATGGGACGTGTTCACGGGATACAGGCAGCGTGCTGAATCACCGCATTTGTAGGCCTGACGTGGAGCGCAGCCTCGGTGTGAGTATAACTTAGCTCTCCGCCCGCCATTTTGGAAACTGGAAACCTGCTTGTCGCATACGGCGGTAATTAATCCACCTTTGTGCGATCTTGCCAGTCAATCTAAAATTTCTGCATCATTGCTGAACTATCAGGAGATGAGCTCAGTACTCAACTACTAAACGTACAAACAAACTTATAACCAAAAATAAAAATAAAATTCTATGAATGGAGAGCCTGGCAATCTTAACCTATGCAGGAAAATATAAGGTGTGTAGCCCAGCTACCGCTAGATGGAGCTCACAACAAGCTTGCCTCTCACTCACAGACACTGAATTAAAACAAAATATAAATGAAAAAAATAAGAAATAATGAATAATAACTAAATGAATACCTAATATTCTATTAATACACAGTATATATAAAAAAAATATATGGAAATACTTATAAATAAAAAATAAAATTTAAATTCTATACAAAAAATGTATATTAAAAATGCAAACCTCATAGTCTAAGATTTACTTTCTCATCAAGACCTGAACAGAGGGCCCAATTCATTTGAGATTTTTTCAAGAATGTCTACATATGTTATTATGAGTTGGCTATAAAGCAGTTTACGTCTACTTCAATATTAAGCCCCAAAGGTGTAAAACATTTTAATTCATACGCCCAGGACATTTCAGTTTTGGAAATGGTTCTTACTAGGTGACTACCCCTCCAGTGGGGGCTAAATTTGTCTATACCTAAAAATATAGTGTTTTTAGGATCCTTTTTATGAGTGACAAGATAGTGTTTAGACACAGAATGTTTGGTGTAGCCCAACCTAATGTTGTTAATATGTTTGTTCAAACGAACTTGTAGGGGGCGTTTAGTCCTGCCCACATATTGCAAGCCACACGGACATTGCAACAAGTAGACCACCCCCATGGTGGAACATGTAATGAAGGGTTTAATGGGGTAGCTTCTCGATGTCTGTGTGGAGCTGAACGTCGTCGTTCTCCTTGAATTACACCCATTTAGTGAACATACTTGGTACCCACCACATTTATAATACCCAGTCAGTCCGGATAGAAAAAACAACCTGAGGATTTGGTTGGTAATACACTTCCCAATACCTTGTCGTTTTTTAAAATATGCCAATGTTTATTAACAATGTGTTTGATATTGGCATGTTGGCAGGAATAATTAGTGATAAAGGGATTTCGGAATTTGTTAGTTGTCCCTCCATCTATTTTTTCTGTCAATAGATCCACTCTATTGACTTCCTGAACCAAGGCCAAAGTACTATTCAAAGCATCTTTGGAGTAACCCTTTTCCAAAAATCTAGAAGTGAGGATATCAGCCTGTTCAACAAAAGTTTTGTCCTCCGTGCAATTCCGTTTTAGACGCAGATATTGGCTTTTGGGCACTGATTTAAGCCATGAGGAGTGGTGGCAGCTGGTATTGGGAATAAGTGCATTTCTGTCTGTTGTCTTAAAATATGTCGATGTAATAAAACAACCATTTTTGACAGAAATCGTCAAGTCCAAGAAATTAATCTTATCAGGACTCACTTCATAACTTAGATGTATCCCCCTGTTGTTCATATTTTTTTTTTTTTTCCAAAAGAATTTTATTGATAAGAATGAAAACATTACAAGCAATGTAGTGCACCAAACAGTACATTAGTCAGTAAAGTTGCGGTCGCAGCCGCCGTACCACAGATAGTAAGTTGCACAGAATATAGATGCAGATGTGTAAACAGTGGGGTACAGCTGGGTGGTGTCACAGAGTCTAGGGGCTTCTCGTCCGCCCTGCACAAAACAGCGTTAACAAAGGTGTGAAGTAGAAGACGTCTATAAGAGAAACACAAACATGGGAAGGGAAGTGGGTACGGGAGCTGAGTTATATAGGTGGCATATGGTAAATGCTTGGACTAACGGGGAGCCACCCTTTCGCCGCCCACCCCTATAGGGAACAATCTGTGGGCGGGGGGTACAGAAACCTATAATTGTGTAAGGGTTGACTGGCGTTGTCCAAGGAATGGGAGGAGACTCCTCAGCAAAGGGTCAATCCAGGGGACAATGACATCCACCAATTAGGTGGTTAGGTGTATCCCTGGAGTCTTCCTTCTGGATCTGCAGGGGGTGGGTTATCCCCATGGGGAGGTTGCAGGATAGGTGCGCCGTCTGGTAGAGGCGTTTGTGAGTCAACGTTGGGGAGGGGGGTGGGAGCGTTGGAAGTGGGAGAGAGGAGCGCGAAGGAGAGGGGTTGACGGATGTCAAGATCATTGGACCCTAGCATCTGTTGGCATGGTGGAAGAAGTTGGATCGACGTGTCCCGGGGAGGGGCCGGAGGAGTTCAAAGATGATCTGTAGTGGGTCCAGCAGGCCCACGTTTGTCTGTGTTTGTCCTGGGTGTCTTTGGCTTGGTGGATAAGCATTTCCATCTCCTCTATTCTGTCGACTCGGGACCGCCATTCTGCTACAGTGGGGGGATGTGGGTCGTTCCAATGAACCGGTATACACTGCGTAGCTGCATTGATGAGGTGTAGGGTCAATGATTTGCGATATGTCGATTTGGGCAAGGATGTGTGATGTAGAAGGTATTGTGCGGGGGTGAAGTCAGGTGTATAAGTGGTAATTTGGGATATGAGGGTGTGTATTTCCGTCCAGAACGTTCGCAGGACCGGGCATTCCCACCATACGTGGAGGAGTGTACCGGAGCCCGCTTTGCATCTCCAGCACGTGGGTGCAATGGAGGGGAATATTTTGTGGAGTTTCTCGGGCGTCCTATACCAACGGGAGTAGAGTTTGAATCTGTTCTCCTGGGCCGACACGTTTATCGATCCCTTGTGGGTATGTTCCCAGATCGTTTCCCAGTCGTCGCTGGAGAGGGAGATGGATAAATCACTTTCCCAGGAGTGGTGGATATCGGTGTTGGGTTGGAGTTTGGAGGTCAGCAGGGAGTACAGGGTCGAGATTAGGTGCTTCTGTGGGTCTGGTTGGTTGCACAAGCGCTCGAAGGGGGTGAGGTCCCTGGACCAAACCCGGACTGTCGGCGCATTGTGGAGGAAGTGTCGGATTTGGAAGTATTTAAAGCGTGGGATGGTGGCTCCTGGGAGCCTCGAGAGTACGGCCTCGTGTGTGAGCAGTGTTCCCCTCTCGAGGAATTGGTGGGCACGTATCGTTTGTTCACTAGAGGGAGCGGGGCCAGCTAACACTTGGATGCCTGCCGGAAAGTCTGGATTGTGGGTAAGAGGTGTCATGGGGCCTGGTGAGGGCGTCATGTCCATGGCTCTGCAAGTTTTCCTGAAAATGGATATGGAGGGGCCGATAAGCGGGTGCGTCTTGCCTGCGCCAGGGACGGAGCGGGGGTCTATCCATGGTAGGTGAGCTGACCGCATTCCCAGTATTGCGTCCTCTAAGGATACCCAGTCCTTGCTGGTCTTATGGACGTGCCAGTCTACAATCCTAGTGAGGTGGCATGCTGTGTAGTAGAGAAGTGGGTCTGGGAGGCCTATGCCTCCCTTGTGCTTAGGTAAGGTCAGTCTATTCCAGCTTAATCTAGCGGGGCGGTCAGCCCAAAGGAATGACCGGCATGTCTGCTTAATGGAGGTGAAGAAGGATGGGGGCAGGCTGATCGGGACCGCTTGAAATAGATACAATAATCTCGGGAGGACATTCATTTTGATCACCGCCGCCCTGCCAAACCAGGAGAGATTGCCCTTAGTCCAGTTAAGCAGATCAGTTTTTATCGTGCAAAGGGCAGGGAGGAAGTTGTTAGCGTAAAGGTCGGTCAGCTTTCTTGGGAGTTTTATGCCCAAGTATGTGATGTCTCGATCTCCCCATTTGAACGGAAAGTCCTGTTTGCAAAGGGCAACCATTGCTTGGGGCAGGGAGACGTTTAGTGCCGTCGATTTGTGGAAATTGATCTGGAGGTTCGAAAGGATCTTGAACGTCTGGAGGTCTTTGAGGAGGTTAGGGATAGTAACGAGGGGGTTCGTCAGAAACATTAAGACGTCGTCTGCATATGCAGCAATTTTATATTGTCGTTGGCCAATCGTGACGCCCCGAACATCTGGGTTGTCTCTCAGCCGGCGGAGGAATGGTTCGAGGGATATAATAAAAAGTATGGGGGAGAGGGGGCATCCCTGCCTGGTTCCGTTGTGGACAGAGAAGGCGTCTGACAGGCGGCCGTTCACCCTCACCCTAGCGGTCGGTGTAGAGTATAGTGCCATAATCATTTGGAGGAATCGTGTCGGCAAGCCCGTCATGCGTAAGGCCGCCAACAAGTAATCCCAGGCCACTCTGTCAAAGGCCTTCTCCGCATCCAGGGAAAGGAAGAAGCCGTTCACTCCATGCGTTGAAAGCCAATGGTGAACGTTGATGGCCTTGGTGGTGTTGTCCCTGGCTTCCCTACCAGGAACAAAGCCTACCTGGTCAGTGGAGATCAAGTCGGGCAGAAAGGGGAGGATCCTGTTGGCCAGGATTTTGGCGTACAATTTGACATCTACGTTAAGTAGAGAAATGGGTCTGTAATTGGAGACTAAGGTGACATCTTTCCCGGGTTTAGGTATTAGTGTGATGTGTGCCTCTAGTATGTCTCTGTCGGTGTGGGGGGGGAGTGGGATATCATTGAATGCTTTGATGAACCTGGGAACAAGTGTTGTAGAGAAAGTCTTGTAATAGCCTGAAGATAGACCATCTGGGCCCGGGCTCTTCCCCGGCTTTAGTTGTTTTAGAGCCGTGAGGGTCTCTTCCGTCGTAATTGGCGCGTCGAGGGGGGACATGTCTGGGGCAGGGGACGGGGGCGAGCCGTACATGGCGAGGAAATCATCTATGAGCCTAGGTCTCGGTGTCGCTGTGTTCGGTATAGATGGTTTGGGCAAGTCATATAGCGAGGATAGGTAGCGAGTGAACTGTTGTGCTATGAGATCTGTCCTGGTGACCTCGTCGCCGTTTGCCGAACGTATGGAATGTATTGTGAGGGCTGCTTTCTTTTTTTGCAAGGCGTTGGCTAGGAGCTTCCCCGACTTATTACCAAACTCGTAGAACAATTTCTGGGTCAGGGTAAATTTACGTCTCAGTCTGGTTTGGAACAAGTCCAAGAGGTCCTGCCTAGCTGTCAGGAGCGCGTCGTGGGCATCAACAGCAAGGGAGCGCTTGTGTGTTTGTTCAAGGGTCTTGATTTTGTGCGTCAGTTCGGCGACACGGGCCATCCTATGCTTACGTCGTCTAGACATCAGAGAGAGTATTTCACCTCTGATGACACATTTGTGGGCAGCCCACACTGAGGCGGGGGCTACTTCTCCCGATTCATTGTCCTCGAAGTAGTGTGTCAGTCTAGAGGTCAAAGTGGCCACATCCCCAGGGTCTAGGAGGATGGAGTCGTCCATTCTCCAGATCCCTGATGGGAGGCGTTTTCCCTGCCAGGTCAAGGTCATTGTGATCGGGTGATGGTCCGAGATTAGCATGGGTTCAATAGAGGCACCCGAGAGGAGAGCGAGGTCGTTTTGGGTGATGAAAAGGTGGTCGATGCGCGAGTATTTATTATGCAAGGGGGAGAAGAAGGTGAAATCTTTGGTATTGGGGTGTAATGTGCGCCAAGAGTCGTGCAGGGACAGGAGGCTGAGTTGGGATTTAATGGCCTTGAGTGCTCTGTATGTCAGGCAGGATGTGCCGTTCGAAGTGTCTAAGAGAGGGGATAGTGGGACGTTAAAGTCCCCTCCCAGGATCAATATGCCGGTTTGGAAAGCGGTCAGGTTGTGGAGGGTGTCTCGAACGAACTGCACCTGTCGCGTGTTGGGGGCATAGATGTTCGCGATAGTGATAGGCGTTCCTTGAAGTTTCCCTTTAATAAATAGATATCTGCCTTGTACATCTCTCGAGACGTCCTCGACCTGTAATGGGCAATGTTTTGAGAGGAGGATGGATACTCCTTTGGCTTTCGATTCGGCGGTAGTTGCGTGATATACTGTGGGGAAGCAGCGATTGTGAAGTTTAGGGACACTATCTGACCTGAAGTGTGTCTCCTGCAGGAGGACTATATGTGGTTTATCTTTTTGCAGGGAGTATAGCAGCTGGGAGCGTTTCTCGGGCTTGTTAAGTCCCCGAGCATTCAGGGAGTACAGTCTGAGTGTTCGAAGGGTGTCTTCCATGTCGGAGGTACTGGGGTCCAAGTTATTTTGGTCCGTCATGGTAGTCAAAAAAGGGGGGGGGGGCGGGAGGGGAGGTGTGTGAGGGGAACAGTGGGGAGGGTAAGTGATCCTGTGCACCTTCAAAAGTGGGTGGGTGCCCTGATGAGGGCGGTGTCTAACAGAGGTGGAAGGGGATCAAAACACGAGTGAGTTTTCCCCGTCCGGTGGGGGGGGCACTCGGAGGCGTACGGTGTACGCGGGAACTGCGCCCCTTAGCAATGGGCGAGCAGCCCACTTCGCACAACCGCTTGGGGGTTGGGCGGAGCACGCCAGAAGGCGAGTGCGGTTAGTTACCAGGCTAAGTGTAGCAGTCAAGAAACTAAAACTAAACTTAACAATACTAAAATACATCACGCCACCTCAGAGCATGGAGAACCACTAGGTCCAGCGTCTTTGGGGAGATTTGGGTGCAGAGTGGATCAGGCCATGCTATGAAGTCAATCTATGTCCTACCTTGAGGGGAGTGGTCGCCGATAGGGCCGGACAACCAGGCGGTGGATCGAGAGGGCGTCCCCACCCGGTCTGTGCGGTCCGTCAGGCCAATCCCCCCTCGGCTACTTAGCCGCCGTCCCTGCCCCCCCGCCGCTCGCCGCCTTCGCAGTCAGGGATACGGCACTTAGCAGGGGAGGGGGAGGGCGCCCAGTGTCACCGTGGCCCCACCTGGGGGGCCAGATGGTGTTCCCAACAGGGAAACATGTGAGGCTCGACACAGGTAATATGCAGCTGTGATATGAATTAAGGTATAGGCTGAACACAATGTCCATCCCCCAGAATACAAACCCGTTACAATGGAAATGCGGGAAGGAGGCGAGGTGTGTTCGCAGCATCAGTCCGCGGTAAAGCAGAGAGTCCAGGAGTTGGTCCGACAGCCTTTGGCGGCCCTCCAAGTGTGACGTCTGTAAGGATGCAGGGCCGCTGTAATCCTGGGCATGTCTTGTAGCAAAGGCAGTATGGGTGGCAGTCCTACGGTGGTCGGCGGTAGCGGCGCATGGGAACTGGAAAGACGCCAGCCGGGGGAGAGGGGTGACGGGCTCGGAATGTCCAGGAGATTGACATCCCCGGTCGGCGTGATCGCTACATACTGGCTGTTGTCATCGAGGGCCAATCCGTGTGGTGGGCGGTGCTGTCGTCTCCTAGCGTGGTACAGCAGAGTAGCAAGTCCCGTCAGCGGGGCGTAGTCGTCTGGGCCGTGTGTGGTGAATCCGAAGGTGTCTGGAGGCGGCCCGATCACCCTCAGTGAGCCGGTCATAAACAGCGGACGGCCACGTAGTGAGTCGCTTCCGGCGCTGTGGGGTGGCGCAATGCGACGGTGGCATTGCCACTTCCGGGATCGTCGCATCAAGACGCCGTTGAGCTTGTCGGGAGATGTAGTCTGCAGGAGACTGCAATAGTTCCACCTCTCTCCAGGCGGGCTGAAGGCTGTCGCTCACCGCATTGCACTCTGGGCATTGTAGGAGACAGGGAGAGGTCCGCTGTAGTTCAAGAACAGGCGTGGTCAGCGGGGCGGCCTTCTAGTCATACGTTGAGAGGAAGGAGGGAGGCGTGGGTTATCTCACAGAGCCGTGCATCATGCCGACAGGGCCTTCACATGTCCAGTGAGAATCTCTGAGGCAGGTTGAGTGCGGGCCGTAAATAAAAGAAAACAGGCAAACAAAGGCGTTAAACAACTGGCGCCAGAAACAAAGTGGCAAATAAAGTGTAAAATAAAAGGCAGGGCGGACCCTCGTGACACGTCTTCAGTAATCTCTCCGAGCCCGTCTAGCTCCCGGGGGGGGAGCGAATCGCGATCAGCCCTGGGGGCATGCTGGCCTGGGGGAGGCCGGGGAGGAGACGGGGACCTTTGGCGCCTGGCTCGGGAGGCCTGGGTCTCCATCGGTTCTTCATGTGTTTTCGGCCACCTACTCACAGACTGGCGGTAGGCCGCGTACCACTCAGGGACCGCGACAACGGGCATGCCCAGCGTCTCACAGAAGCGGTGTAGATCCTCCGGGACCCTCAGCAATGCGGTACGGCCTTGGTGGGTGGCCGACAGGCAGAACGGGAACTTCCACTTGTAGCGGATGTCACGGTCACGTAGTGCATCCAGCAAAGGCCGCAGGTCCCTACGGTGCTTCAGAGTGATCCCCGAGAGGTCTTGGAAGATGTGGATCGGAGCACCCTCATGTATCAGTCGCTTGTTGCGCGCCATTTTCAGGATGTCTTCCTTCATTCTGTAATCTGTGAGGCAGCAGACTACATCTCGTGGGGGGTCCGTGTCTCGTCCCCTAGGCCTCAAAGCTCGGTGGATTCTGTCCATGGGGACAGGCGCCTGTGGTGGTCTGTCCAGCACCGAGTTGAAAAGGTCTCCAACCACCCTGGGGACCTGTTCCCCTTCAATGGTTTCTGGTAGGCCCCGTACCCTTAGGTTATGCCTGCGTCCTCGGTTGTCGAGGTCCTCGAGATGGCGATTCATGTCTCGGAGCTGCAGTGTATGGTCGTCCACCTTCTTTGTCGAGCGTTTGAGGATGAGTTCATGGTCTTCTGTCACTCTCTCTGTCCGCGAGACCCTGTCAGTCAACGATCGAATGTCCAGCCGGAGCTCCGCGACTGCAGCCGACAGAGCGTCCTTGATGTCGGCCGCAACGGCCCTCAGATCGGCTATGCATAGCGGTTGTTGTTGAGAGAGGGCCGGGGGTCCGGTCTGGTCGCACTCCGGTGGGCATGCACCCGGATGGGACAGGAGTATTATGTCTGATGGTCCGTGAGGAGGGGGTTGTAGGGGGTTCGGGGATGAGCCGTGGCGGGAAGGCGCCATGTTGCTCCTTTGAGAGCGGAACATGTCCGGTATATTCTGCGAAGCTGCGCCGGTGTTCTCCCTGGGGGATCGCGATCTGGAGGCGGAGGATGTTCTGGAAGCAGTGCCCATGGTTATCGAGAGAGATTGATCCAAAATCTCCGGTAATTAAGTGAGTTTGCTCTGAGGTGGCGGGAGCTCAGGGATCACACGTCCATCTTCTAGCTAGGTCCGGCCATGCCCCCTGTTGTTCATATTGAGGGAGGTCATGAACAAATTTAGATCAGATGGGGTACCATCCCATAGGGGGAGGATGTCGTCAATGTACCTGGCCCACAAAATAATGTGGGGCCTAGTATTGACACAGACGACATCCTCCTCCCATTTGGCCATAAAGAGATTTGCCAAACTGGGGACATACTTGGCCCCCATGGCTACACCCCTGTCCTGCCTGAAAAACTTCCCATCAAACCAAAATAAATTATGCATGGCAGCATATTCTAAGAGTTCCATAATATAGGAGATCTGCTTACTGGGTAAACATGAATCCCTACCCAAAAAATGGAAAACTGCTTCCAAACCCAATTGATGTGGGATAACAATATAGAGTGAGGTTACATCTGCAGTTACCAACAGAAGGCCTGCAGATGGGGTGAGATTCGCCAATGTATTGATAATTTGCCTAGTGTCTTTGACGTACGAGAGCATATTCCTAACAAGGGGTTGCAGATAAAAATCTATATACTTGCCCACCCGGGACGTAATGGAATCTATTCCACTAACTATAGGACGTCCCGGGGGGCAAGCGGAATCCTTGTGTACCTTGGGGAGGTAATATATAATCGGGATCTTAGGGCATTCGGGGACAAGGAATGCCTTTTCTTTAGTATTAAGGATACCAAGGCTAAAACCCTTAGAAACAAGTTTCACCAGCCTCTTTTTATATTTATCATTAGGGTTCAAACGTAAGAGGGTATAGGTTTCTGTATCCGACAATAAACGCTCCATCTCTTTCATATAGTCGGCCTTATTGAGGATAACTATACCTCCCCCCTTATCCGCCGGACGGATAATGATGTCCTTGTTAGTACAGAGAGTTTCAATGCCCTTCACTATAGTTTGTTTATTTTTAATTTGTTTAATTTTGATGTCCTCCAAATCTTTCAGGGCAAGATCCCTAAAGACTTTCAGTGAAGGGGCCATGTGTCCAGGGGGGTTATATACAGAGGCATTGGATAGGCCCGAATGTATATAGTTCTGTGAGACAGTTTTGGAAGGATTAAAGGGATTGGATATCATATAACGTTGAATATTTAGCTTTCGAACGTATTTCTGTATGTCCATGTAGGTTGTAAATTTATTTAAATTCTTAGGGGGGGGCGTATTTTAGCCCTTTGTCCAAAACAGACAATTCAGAGTCAGTAAGGACGTGGGCACTCAAATTAAAGATACCTGCCCCCGTTACTTTCTCGGTCTTTTGGGACTGAATGCGCCACCCCCCTCTGGTCCCTCTTTTAGTTCACCCACTCTTTTTATGCCTTGTCCAGCTCGGGGAAAACCCCACTGAGGTTGTGGTTGCGAATACCCCTCCAAGTAAGTGTTACCTTGACTGAGGCCATAGCCCGGAGGATATCCTCCACTGGCACCTTGTTGGTTAGCAGAAATTGAGGGGGTTCTATAGTCACCACCTTCGAATGTTGAAATCCCGCTGAGGGGCAAGAAACTATTTTGCGTCAGGACATTATAATCAACATCATAGTCACCCTCATAGTGGACTATGCCCGTGTCTGTGGGCTGTAGGGGTACATTATGAAGAGGGACCCTAGTTGGTAAAGACCCAGGGTAATTGTATTGCTGTCCCCCAAAATTATTTGGAAAATTCATATTATGTAAGGGTGCTGGGCGAAACTGGCCACCCCGCCCACGTGTCTCAGGGGCCCCAGAAACCCCAAAATTGGAATGTCCCCCAACTTGCGGATGAAAATTCTGAGAAGGCAGAGTCATGCCTCCCCTAAAGCCACCCCTACCTCTCCCTGGATAGTTAGGATGAGAAAATCGTTGCTAAATGTGCAGACCAATCTGAAAAATTTAGATCCACATGGGAACCCTGGGCTACCTTCTGCAATGTGTCTCTCCTACCTGGGGTCCAGCCTGGAAGCGGGATCACTCCAATCCATTCTTGACAGTGTCACTTTGATTTTCTTCTCCTTTCCTCCGTCCCACGTTTCTCTCTCTTTAACTCTTCTCGCACCTCTCTTGGTGTTCTGATGTTCTGCGGTGATTACTAAGTTGTTTTGTGACTTGCTCTAATGTTTGCTGTTTGCACTGCTGTAGGCAATCTTCTATTTCCATGTAGTTTGTAGTTTGTGCACTGCTGGACATTACTGGGCAGGGCTCTGTGGCCTTGACCCCCAGGACGCAGTGTGACCATGTTAGGGGAGTCTGGGGAGCCGAGAGTCACGGAAATTGAACAGATGTCTTGATAATTTCTGTGTTTTGGTATTAAGTTCACAATTATGATTGTATTAGTACTTGTGCTACAGTTTGGATGCCTTAGGCCCCATACACACGAGCAGACAGATTTGTTCAAATCGGTCGGACAGACCGATTTGAACAAATCTGTCTGCTGGGGACGTATTTGTTTGATTGTGTACACACGATCAAACCAAAATCCCCGCCGGCAGATGGCGCGCTGACGTGGCGGTGACGTTGACGCCGCCACGTCACCGCACCAGGAAGTAAAACACTTCCGCCCATGTGCGAGAAGACATGTCTACTGGTTACTAACTGGTTAGCGTACTAACCAGCAGACATGTCGGGCGGACGGGTTCCCAGCCGACAGATTTGAAAGCATGCTTTCAAATCTGTCGGCTGGCCAAATCCGTCGGCTCGCCTGTACACACGATCGAATCTGTCTGCTGGGACGGTCTGGCAGACCGTTTCCAGCAGATAGATTTGATCATGTGTACGCGGCCTTAGTTTGCTATGTTAGCATATCCTATTGGAAAATGTTTCATGAGTTTGGTTACGCTGGATTGACACGGGTCTGTACTCTCATATGTCATTGTCTTTTATTTCAATAAAAATCTTTAAACATGAAAATTCCACACCTTTTCAATAATAGGAAGATGGGTAATATTTGACTTTTGTAAAAAGGAAGATATTTGCTTTTATGTGAAGCTCTCCGTGTTTGGGATGTGAATTTTTTGCTGAATAGATATAAAGGACATAATATTGTTACCTACGGTCATATCTGCCAAGGTTAGTAAATAATTTTCAATCCACCAGTTTAGTCTCAAATTGGGGATTATCCACTGGATAGACTCCAAATGGATGGGAATATTAACCGTTGGGTAACATGCGGTTTTGGGCCAAGTTTCACATACTGCTTGGATTATAGGATGATCCTCAATTTGTACGCCCGCCAAAATGGCAGAGGCCATAAGAAATTAAAGTGGCGAAATTGCATGAAGCTTAGCAAGTTCCAGTTGACACAAGGATTTAACAACCGGTTTAACAAACCAGTGTTTAATCTGATCAATAACTACCGCTGTGAAATAGTCTTTTAATATTGGTAGCCCCATACCCCCTGCAGATTTGTGTTTGTTCTGTATGTAAGGAGAACATCTAGCTCTGTTTCCCCTATATGAATCTCGATAGTTGTTTTTGCATCGTAGTAAAGAAAGAGGAGGGTATTCGTATTGGCAGTGCTCTAAAAATGTAAAGCAATTTTGGCAACAATAACATTTTGTATGCTGCTAAACGCCCTGACCAAGATAAATAGAATTTTTGGAGTCGCAAAAGTTATTTTTGAAATTTATCAATGAGTGGCACATAATTAACCGCTTGCCGACCAGCCGCCGCAGTTTTATGGTGGCAGGTCGGCTCGGCTGTGCAAAATCATGTAATATAATTGATTCTGCATTTCAGCCACTAGGGGCGCGCGCACCCCCTGCTCGCCCCTGGTGCCGATGCATGTGCCCGGCGGGCACGATCGCTGCTGGGCACCCGCGATCACTCGTTACAGAGCGAAAACCAGGGAGCTGTGTGTGAACAATGTATGAACAGCGATCTGTCATTTCCCCTAGTCAGTCCCACCCCCCTTCAGTTAGAACACACCCAGGGAACATAATTAACACCTTTCTCACCCCCTAGTGTTAGCCCCTTTACTGCCAGTGACATTTTTACAGTAATCATTGCATTTTTATAGCACCGATCGCTATAAAAATGCCAATGGTCCCAAAAATGTGTCAAAAGTGTCCGAAGTGTCTGCTTCCAATGCAAGAAGCAGAGAAGGCTCTCCCCTTTTCTCCACTACATGTTGAAGATTCACCATTCTTCTGGTAGTATCCGTTGTTTGCCGGCCCGAAACTAAAGCTACCTGGTCATAGTTTATCAATCGGGGTAGTACATCTGTCAATCTTCAGGCCAATAATTTGGCGTACAACTTCACATCCACATTTAATAATGAAATAGGTCTGAAGTTTTGGGGAAAATTTGGTTCTTTTCCCGGTTTAGGTAGGGTGATTATTGTGGCGGTAAACATTTCCGGTGGGAAACGAACTCCTGCTATTGCAGCATTAAATACTTGTTGAAGATGTGGGGATAACATACTACTAAATAATTGATAGTACTCTGAGGAATAGCCACCTGGACCTGGAGACTTGTTATATGGAAGAATTTTTATTATATGTTCTATTTCCCGAGTTAGTATTGGTAGGTTCAGTCTATCTAAATTTGTTTGTGATATAGTGGGCAGGTTAATGGATTCAATAAAATCTGTAATTATGTCATCCGTAGGTTGGGGAGTTTCGTGGTCATCGTTAAGGTTACAGAGTGCTTCGTAGTATTCACTAAAGGTGTCCGCAATTTCTTTAGGATTCGTAACTTTTACCTTAGTCTTGGGGTTTAAGATATGAGATATTTTCTGTTTAACTACTTTTTCTTTTAGTTGGTTGGCTAACAACTTCCCAGCCCTATTCCCATATCTGTAAGGTTGGACTTTTAGAGAGCGCAGCTGATAGTCATGCTGGGTCACGAGAGGAGCTCTCAGATTTTGTCTCGCAGTAAACAACTCATCTCTTATTTTCTGGGTGGAGTTCTGTTTGTTAATAGCTTCTAATTGACTAATATTGGCCAATAAATCATTAAGCTTTTTCAATTTCTATTTTTTGATCTTAGAGCTTATCTGTATAAGCAGTCCCCTAATGTACACTTTATGAGCATTCCACAGTGTGAACGTCAACCGAAGGGCCATTAATAGTAAAAAACTTGGTGAGTGCTGAGCGTATCTTTTCCAAATTTTCAGGCTGCGACAGTGTGTAAATGTCCATACGCCATCTGTTAGCCCTGGTTTCGGTCCGACGATCCCCCACAGCTATGGAAATTGGGTCATGGTCAGACCATGTAATACAGTGAATGTTTGATTCAACAATTGTTTTCAAAAGAAACGTATCCACTAAAAACAAATCAATGCGAGGATACGTTTTGTGCATATTAGAAAAAAATGTGAAGTCCCTTTCTGAGGAGTGTTGACACCTTCACACATCATACAGGCCTGATGAAAAGATGAAGCAGTCCAATGAGGCTCTTCGATGTCGAGATTTAGTCCCACTGGACAAGTCCATATCTCTGTCAGGGATCATGTTAAAATCTCCACACAAAATAGTAGCCCCTTGCTTCATAGAGGACACTTTTTTTTCCAAATTTTCTTAAAAAATTTCAGCTGTTTTGTGTTGTGGAGATAAATGTTGACCAAAGTATATATGGTGTTCTCAAGCTCACAAACTAAGATTATGTATATGGCAAAATGTGGTATATACCGTAATATATACACTCACCGCGCTACTAAGATTATGTATATGCCCGTGCTATCCAAATAGATGTCCAATTATTTAAAACGGATAGAGTTTCTAATAGCTATTGCCACTTCTCCTTTTTTTGTAGGGCCCTTTGCAGTATACACATGAGGAAATATGTGGTGCTTGAAGGTAGGAGGCTTAAGTAAACAAAAATAAGTCTCCTGGGCTCAAAATCTTTGCTGTGGAGACTGATAGCCTCTTTCCACGCCATTTGCCTCTTTTGAGGACGATTTAGTCCTTTAACATTGGGAAATTATATTGTGATGGGCATACTGATACAGTGTAGGAAAGTGAGAACACAGCGGATAGGTATGTGCAGATGTTGGAAAAGTTACCTGGAATTAGACTGTGTGTTGGAAATCCACCGAAAATAGAATCCTGAAGGGCGTTGAATTACAGTCTGCTGTGCTCGGAAGACAGGTCTGATATTTCTTATGGATTCACCTCATTGAGATCCGTCAAAAAATTAATCAAATACAAAAAATAAAACACACAGCAATAACACAATTGAGGAACAAAATGTGATTCTAACTAGAATCTGTGCGGTAGAACAACCACTCGACTTAGGGAATCAAGAAAAGGTACAATTAGCATAGCCATCCCCTGGGCCAACAGAGAGAATAATGATCAGGGCATGGGGGCCCAAATATTAGCCTGTCTCGTCATCCGAGTCACCTCTAGGTGAAGTACGTGTTCCAGGACGGCTCCCTCCTGTATGTCCAGAGGGAATAATTTGCCAATCTCGTAGGGGGCACATACCTTCCTTGACACTGGCGATCATGTGATTGTTGCCATCCTTAATTATCAACAACTTTTCTGGATAAATCCATCTGTACACTATTTTGTGGTTAATCAGAGGTTTTGTGATGTTAGCTAGTTGCCTGCGCCATTGCATGGTGAACGCTGATAAATCGGCTAAAAAAGAAAGCAGGTCAGAGGGCAGATTATCGCGGTTTCTAACCGCAGTCATGAAGAGATCCTTGGTATGAGAAAAATGGATCCTAACAATGGTATCCCTTAGCAAATGTGAAGCAATATGTTTGGGCTTAGGAAGCCTGTGGATCAGATCCACAATTAGGTCATCCAGAGGGGCCCTTGGGGGGTACCACTTTCATGACATTGAGAAAGTATTCTTTTAGATTAGGAGGCTTGATTGCTTCAGGTATTCCCCATATTTTAACATTTAACATTTATTCTTCCTAGATCTATCCTCTAAATTTGCCAGTTTTTGTTGTATTTGCAAAATCTCATCGTCTCTATCATTATGGGCATCAACCAGTTCATTAAATGTGGAAGAGAATTCGCTCATTTTTGTTTCAAAATGAGAAATCCGCTTCAACATGGAGGTTGCAAAAGGTGTTCTGCCTTCCCTTGGTTGGTAGAGTTGTGGCCAGGGAATGCATTGGAGGACGAGCCGCGCTGTGCAGGAGAGCTGCGTGTGTTCCCCCACTGCCTGCCACCGCCATCTTGGTCTGTGTACCGGTGCTCCAGGGCAAAGAAATTGGGTATTTTCCCCAGTTGTTTGGGATCTTTTCTCTTGCGAGATGCCATCCTGAGGGTCCCCTGAGCCTTGTAGTGCCTCCGGTGCTCGAAACAAGGCTTTTTGCCGCTATTTTAGCCTCTGTTGGCCCGCTGTGGAGAGAAGCTGCATTACAAAGCAGCCTTCGCCGGCTAGACACGCCCCAAGCCGCAAGCAGTTTTAAATTACTTTTTTATTATAGTAATGTCATTTTGTGCAGGAACAGTTCTAAACACGTGCTGCCTCACAGGCATGCTATAGACACCCAGCAGGTACGATATTTAAAGATTTTTTTTTTCACTTTATGCTTTATTAAAATCACTGCTCCCGAAAAAAAGGTCTGTATTTAAAACGTTTTTTTTTTCCATTGATACATGTTCACTGGGGCAAGACCCAGGTCCCAAAACCTGTATTACGACAATAACTTGCCTTTAAAATTAGCACTTTTGATTTTGAATGTACCGAGTCCCATTAGACTTCAATGGGCTTCTAAAGTTTGCGCAAACGCTCGGTCCGTTTCGAAAGTTCTGGTGCGAACCGAACGGGGGGGTGTTTCGGCTCATCCCTAGTCTTGGACACCATGCTGCAGCTCAGTTTCAAGGTCTTTGCAAACTTCCTATAGCCTAAGTCCCATCTTCCACCATGGCAGACAGACATGATAAAGTTGCTTGGTCACAGACGGAGTAAACATGTTTGGTGCAAGACAGTATTTCAGGGTAAGAACACCATATCAAATGCAAAGCGTAATGATGGAAATTATTGTTTTTGCTTGCTTTGCTGCTTTATAGCCTGTGTAGTCTTTGGTCATCAATTAACTATGATATATTCACCATATAAAAATGCATTTGATGAGAATGTGAGGTCATTATTTTGAAAGTTGAACCAGAAATAGATATTTTAGAGCAGTGGTTCTCATCCTTTCTAGGGCTGTGACCTCTTGAAAAAATTTCCCAAGCTGTGGGGACCCCTAACATTAAAATTATTTTCGTAGCATTGGGTTGTCAGCACCCAAGGCAAGACAAGTATTTTGCGCCCCTAACCCACAGACATTTAGCGCTCCCTGAGTCCCTTCCACTCATACAGTATTAAAATCCCTTATGGTACATTTTAGGATGTACCACACTTTCTCTTTGTTCTCCTTTCTTTCCCTTTATCTCTCTATCCTAATTTCTTGTCCCCCCCCATCCCTCTTTAGCCATCTTTCTTGTTCTTTCTTTCCCTTTTTCTTTGTTCCTCTCCCTCTTTTCCTCTCCCTTCCATGTATTCTCTATTTGTATTTCTTCTCTTACTTCTTGGTGGGTGGGGGGAACAGGATGAATGACAGTGCTGGGGGGAGTTCTGATCAGCCAACTTGGGTGCTCTTGATCAAGGTCATCTGTAAATCTGAGAACTGTAGTGGAGACTTTTAGTGGCAACTCTAATTACAGGAAGTGTTACTCACTGTCTCCGACTTTGTGGTGTCTCATAGCAGTGACACCTATGCCGAAATCAAGAGATAGTGTCTCCTCCAGCCCCTCCCACTTCACATTCCTCACCAGTCAGCTGACCTCTAATCTCTGTCTCCCAGCCATGCCATGAACTGAATGGGTGGCTGTGGGCTCCAGGAACAGCCCAGATGAACAGCCACAGGCTCCAAGGACAGCCCAGGATTTGGTGACACCTGGAAAATCATCATTCGACCCCCAGGTTGAGAACCACTGTTTTAGAGCAATAATGATACAAAGCACACCACCAAATCCAATGATAGCCTTATTTGTTCAACATGTACATGTTCTGCCTTTGTTTGCATGTCTTACAGCTTTAACAAAGAAAAAAGAAAAACATGTATTTAAAGTCTGTGCACTAAGCAGACTTTGATAATAATTGGTTTAAATCAATGTTTTATTTGCTTTCTTGTCCTCCAGCCAAGATGGCATTATGTTTGCTTTATTATGTTTATTCTTTTATAACAGTCACTTTTCAGTGATAGTTAATTTGTGTCACTTTAGCACCACATAAAAATACATCTTCTTCATTTTGAGTATAAATGCAGATACTATGCTGGAAGTGATATTTCTGTGTGTCCACAACATTTATTTAAGTTTAGTGTTGTATTTTTGTCAGATACAAGTAGCAATCAAATATCTTTGAAAACTTTCTGTACTTCTTTTCTTTTTTACTGAATATTTTGTATTCAGTCAATATGAGAGTTTTATTTTTTGGTTATCATAACATAGTACTTAATATTTAGTCCTTTAGGCAGTACTAGCATGCATACAAACTCATAGACTCTATAGAAGCTAGGAGTTTGTTAACTATTTTACTCCTGGTTTTTCTAGTAAAAATAATGTTGGCAGCTGTAAAGTCTATTGGTCTCTTTTTATGTAGGAGAATGTACTCCCCCATCATGTGTTCTGGACATGGGTATGCATTACCATCATGCCAAGGCTACCCATGTTAGCATCTTGTTGAAAATACAGCTACCTGGCTTAGCTGGAGTTTTATCAACTTGGTTGGGAATAAGAAATGCATTCTGTATTTTTATCAAAAGGTACAACCTGTGAAGTGAAATAATCTGCAGTTTTGTTTCAGGTAAGGTGATCACAATATTGAAGTCACTGGCTTTGCTTGATGGCTAGACACCTAGCATGTTCAGAAAGAGGACAACTATGATGGCCTTCATACCTATGGGGGTTATGTCTGGATGCCATACCATCCTTTTGTAAACACAAGACATTCTATATCTATAATAATACTTTCAAAACCATTAACCACATAAAAAGTTAGGCCAGGGGAAGTTAATGGTGGTTTTCACTTCCTCATGTGGTTAATGGTTTTGAAAGTATTATAGATATAGCATGTCTTGTGTTTACAAAAGGATGGTATGGCATCCAGACATAACCCCCATAGGTATAAAGGCTGCCATAGTTGTCCTCTTTTGGAACATGCTAGGTGTCTAGCCATCAAGCAAAGCCAGTGACATCAATATTGTCATCACCTTACCTGAAACCAGGGCTTTTTTTCTGGGGGAACTTGGTGGAACTCAGTTCCACCACCTTTGGCTCAGACCCTTTGGTGCCCGCTCACCACAATCACTTGTGAACACAGAAGTCTGGTTTCTGTGTTTACAAGTGACTGCTTTGTAACCCCCTGAACTCTGCACACTGTATGTAATGCAATTCTGGTATTTAATGCCCCTTTAAGACCCTTCTACTGTTTGTGAAATCTGAACGGGTCGTGGTCGAGTTCCTGCACCTATTTTTTGAGAAAAAAAGCTCTGCCTGAAACAAAACTGCAGATTTTTTAACATCACAGGTTGTATCTTTTGATAAAAATACAGAGTGCATGACATTTTAACTCCCCTACCCATCCAGACTGTTTCTCAGTTTTCAGTGATGTGATACTTGTACTGACAATTACTTAATCATGCAAAATTATACCCAAGTACATTTTATACAATTTTTTAAACAGATGGAGCTTTCTGTTGGTGGTATTAAATCACTAATCAGACTAAAATATTTTGAAGAAAAAATGTTTCTCTTACTTTCTATTCTAAAACATAAAAATAAACATCCTTTCATCATTAATTTAGTCCAAACTGTGTTCTGCTACATAAGTTCATTATGGTCTATGTGGAGATAGTTATAGGCCAGATTGGGTTCATCAGGCTTAGTTTTTAAGAGGTCTGTTCTATGTGATAGCGCATTAGTTCATTTATGTAGCTGTGTGTGGAACTTGTGGGCCAGCTTTTCATACATGACTGTGAGACTGTTATCCAAGTCTGCTTCAGTTAATTGAAGTGGATACTAACAATCCTCACTGACGGCTGCAGATTGTTCAATGGCTGGCTCGGCACACTGAGGTGCTCACTCCAGCTGGGCACCATTTTGAGACATCATGGTCTGTCCCTGGACCCAAAGAAGATAAGTGGTTAGGGACCTCTAAACTGGTTTTGAGCACCATTTCTAGGGCATGCAAGATGTTCCCACAGGGGTGTACACTGGTAGTGAGTACAGAGCAAAAAAAAAGACATGG